>UESW01000167.1:0-66704 GCA_900491605.1 Calamus simplicifolius | reverse complement strand
TGTAGCCGTATCTCTGTGCTTCTGATATTGTGGAGGTTAACTGATAGTTGTCTAGTAATTTATTTGACGTTTGATCATGATATTCTTACAGAAGAAGAAGAAGACCAAGAAAGTTGTGGAGAGGTATTGGGACTGGGAGCTCACAAAGGAAACCCAGCCTATATGGGTGAGTACGATTTCTCCTGTTCTGCATAAAGGTTGGAGTTCTTGATTACATAGCCCGTATATATATTTTTCCACCTTTTTTTCCAATCAAGTGGCATATTAATATTCATGTTTCTGTGCAGCTTCACAACCCTAAAGATGTCACCACTGAGGAGTACAATGAGTTCTACAAGAAGACTTTTGATGAGTACTTGGATCCCTTGGCGTCATCGCACTTCACCATAGAGGTATGCCTCTTGTTTTCTTTTCCTTCTGATTGGTAAAAGGGAAATTTGTTGAGTAGGAATGTACTAAACCTGAAAGTTTATCTGACGTTTCTCTGATTGGTAGTGAGAGAGTGGTGTTTGTGCTGCTATCTGACTACTTTCACATAAAGTAATATAAAGTGACAGTTTAATTTGTCACCAACACATGGTCTTAGATCTGATGGAGTGATCAGTCAGCTGCATCTTGTGGTCCAATTATCACACCATTGCATTTATGGTAGTATAAAATTTTACATCCAAATTTTTGTTGTATAAAGTGTTGCCCATATATTGCAACCCAAGCGGGGGTGAATTGGGTTCTTTTTAAAAATTATTAATAATTACAAATATGTGCTTTTTAGAAAATTTCAGTATTAACGGATAGTGACGTGAAGTGCAGAGAAAATATTCAAGCACCACAAAAATTTAAATCACACAAACACAGGCAATTTATAGTGGTTCAGTGCCAACCCTGCACCTACATCCACGTCCCAAGAACCCATTGGGAATTTTTACTAACCATCATAGCCAACCTGGTTAGCAACTTGTTTACAGGCACAAAGAAGCCTTACACCTAGCCTTCCAAGCTAGCCTCTTGTTTTCCGAGCATAAGAAAGCCTTATACGGGTAGACCTCTACTCTTACAAGTTTCACCACTATGAAACTTAAATATCGAGCACAATAATATAAGCAGTGTATACAGGAAGCTCCTTAAGTGAGCAGATATTCAAAAGAAATACTTTACAAAATATGAAGACCACTCTACGGAATGGATTATTCTTCCTTTGAGCACGTTGGAGGAATGGATGAAGCTTGACTGCTTTTCAGAATGTGGCTGAAGCTTTGATATCACTTTCACCGATGAAAACTTTTGAAGTGGCACTCTAAAAATTTTTCAGAACTCTCTCAGCCTTTCCTTCCTCACTTAAAATTTCTTCCCCTTTTTTTCTTTCCACTCAACTAAGATGAATTGCCTTGCTCGGCTTTTATTTCTTGGATGAGAGCTTTGGAGGGCCTATTTATAGGCACGAAGCAAAATGTTGCCATTGAGAGGAGTGGAGGAGCATTGAATGCTTGCATTGAAAGCAATAAACAAAGCTTAGCATTTAAAGGGAAGCAGGTAAGCTTTGAAAAATTTAACAGGCAATCAAGACAAGTTGCGGACTTTTGAAGATTTCATCCCAGGCTATCAGACTTCCATTGAAGACGATGGCTCTTTGAAAATCCATTCCTAGGCAATTAAAGCAGGCAAGCATGCATTTGAAATTCCTTCCTCATGTCAGATAAAAACAGCGAGATGAAAGTTTCATTTGAAAAAACCAATCCCAGGCAAATTTCCATTTACGATGTAGGAGAAGAAGTCTTCGACAAAGGCTTTGATTTAAAATTTTCACTCAATTGTTAAGGAAATCGGTAGCAATTAAGACACCATTTAATGAGCAAGAGTTAATCCTTTCACATTGCAATCCAATTTCATCGATTAAAGACTTAGAAAGAGCAATTGCAATCATCAATGGCAAAGCAGAGTTTGCAGAATTTCGGGAAGAAGAACAGAAGAACGCAAGAAATCTACGTCTGGTTATTTTTAATGGGATTTACGGTTTTATCAGGGATTTTACAATTTTGCCACTGACTACTTTCAATGGGATTTATAGTTTTGCCACTAGGATTTTACAGTTTTGCCACTGGGATTTTACAGTTTTGCCACTGACTGCTTTCAATGGAATTTGGACAAGTGTCATGCAATGCTTTGAAAAATAATTTTCACATGATAAATAATCAAAGATAGATTTAGTCATTTGAGAAATAAATGATAAAATATTAAGGAGCCATGATAAAACATTTGAGTTTAGTGCAAGACACAATCAATAAAAATTTAGATGGACAGGGATGCTTCAAAAAATAATTTTTACGTGAAGAATATCTAAAGCCAGTTCAGTACGTTTTGAAAAACAGAAGCAATCTGTGTTACCTTTGATATGTGGAATACCTTAATTTGAAGTAACACCTTTTTTTTTTCATGATGAATTCCTTGAAATCACTGTCTCAACAAAATTCTTAGTACTATACTTAATCGTTTTGTATTCATCAAAATCAATACAAGGTCAACAATCTTTCCCTTTTTGATGATGACAAAACCATTAAGTATACAATATATAAAGAACATTTTCGAACTTATCATTCCTGGGCAAGTTGAAGTCAAAGACAAGGTTTCAAAAAATATATATCATAAAATATTTCTCCCCATTTTCAAATACACATGCGTGTGTCAAATTAGTATGCATATGCTTTTCAAAATTAGTACATATGCTTTTTCAATTTTTTAAAATAAAAAAATATGATAAATCAGAATGTATGCCTCTTTTTCAATTTTTTTAAAATCAAAAAATATGATAAATCAGAATGTATGCTTTTACCCAAAAATTATAATGTATGCCTTTACCTCATAATGTATGCCTTTACCTTTTCTCTCCCTTTTTGTCATTAATCAAAAAGAAGATGAAAGGATATGCATATTTTTACTGTATATCTCAATAAATTAAATAGCATAAGGATCATAGAAATGAACACAATCTTACATAGATCAAGCAGTTGATACAATTCATACACACCATACAAATTAAATTAATACAAACCATACAAGCCATAAGTATCACACAAGCCAAATTAATGCAAACCATACAAACTTACATTCGTCTCCCCTTAAATATTTCAAATTGATACCATTTGATCTATATGCAATAAAGGTTTCATGCAGAAAATGATACCAATATCATATAATTCAAGCATTTTATGATCCAAGACTCACAATAGAATCATGTTAAGCAAGGAGTATGCAAATCAAACTGATACCAATTATTGCTCGATCATGGGGACCTCCCATGTCACCTAACAAGTATACCTATTAGATATAAAAAAAAACTGATACCACTTGTTTCTGTTACTGATACCAATTTCAAATCAAGCTGATACCAAATGAAAAATAATGATAATTGTTGCCCGTTCATGCCTTAATTAAACCTAAATCCCTTGTTACCGTGGCTGATACCAATAGTTGGCCGGCTGGTTGGCCAACGAGGTATTCCAAGGGTATTTTCAATAGTTCAGGGTTTAAAATGCATAAAAAGGAATAGGCATTCAAATATCATGGCCGAATAATTCATAGATGATCTTGATAGTCCAGGAAAATAAGGATCCTGAAGATAAGTTGATAAGGTTTCATATGGATCTAGTTTCATGCAAAGATCATAAGTGCAGAAGAGTATAAAAATCAAACAATCATAGCAGCTTGCTAAATTGAAGGGTCTAGCATACCTAGCTCCCTTCTAATTTCACAAAACTTAGATTCATCAAGGGGTTTTATAAAAATATCAGCGAGTTGCTTATCAGTACATACATGCTTAAGCACCACATTACCATTATTAACATGATCTCTAACGAAGTGATGTCTAATTTTTATATGTTTTGTCCTAGAGTGTTGGATAGGATTTTTAGTTAAATTTATGACGCTAGTATTATCACATTTTATAGGAATGTCGTTAAGTTTGATGCCATAATCTTCTAGTTGTTGCTTAATCCACAAGATTTGAGCACAACTTCTAGCTGAAATATATTCAGCCTCAGCAGTGGATAATGCTACAAAAGTTTATTTCTTGCTAAACCAAGAGATTAAGTTAACCCCAAAAATTGGCAAGTTTCACTAGTAGATTTTCTATCCAATTTATATCCAGTAAAATTAGAATTAGTGTAACCTTTTAAGTCTATGCTTGATTGTTTATCATACCATAATTCTAAGTTTTTAGTACCATTTAAATATTTAAGGATTCTTTTAACTGCAATTAGGTGAGATTCTTTAGTATTAGCTTGGAACTTAGCACACATACAAATACTAAATAATATGTTCGGTCTACTAGTGGTTAAGTACAATAGAGATCCTATCATGCCTTTATAATGTTTTATATCAACTGATCTATCAGTACTACTAGAATCTAATTTACAAGAAGAGCTCATAGGGGTACCAATACTTTTTGAGGTCTCCATGCCAAATTTTTTTAAAATTTCTTTGGTGTACTTGGTTTGGCTAATGAAGATCCCTTTCTTACTTTGCTTAATTTGAAGTCCAAGAAAGTAGTTTAATTCTTCCATCATGCTTCTCGAATTCTTCCTGCATAAGCTTAGCAAAGTCTTGGCACAAGGAGTCATTAGTAGCACCAAAAATTAATCATCAACATATTTGTACAATCAGCATATTTTATTTTTTCTTTTAATAAACAGTGTTGTATCAACATTTCCTCTAATGAAGTTATTATTAATCAAGAATTTACTCAATCTATCATACTAAGCCCTGGGTGCTTGTTTCAAGCCATATAAAGCCTTGTTCAGTTTGAATACATGGTTTGGAAGCAAGTAATTTTCAAAACCAGATGGTTGTTCAACAAATACTTGTTCAGCAATATATCCATTAAGGAATGCATTCTTAACATCCATTTGATATAATTTAAAGTCCATGAATGCAAATGCAAGAAGTAATCTAATTGCTTCTAATCTAGCAACAGGCGCAAATGTTTCATCAAAATCAATTCTTCTTCCTGACTATATCCTTTTGCTACTAATCTTGCTTTATTTTTAATGACATTGCCATGCTCATCTAATTTATTTCTAAATACCCATTTAGTTTCTATAATAGGTGTGATCATTTGGTCTATCAACTAGTGTTCAAACATTATTCCGTTCAAATTGATTAAGTTCCTCATACATAGCATTTATCTAGTCTACATTTTTAGCATCTTCATAACATTTAGGCTCTATTTGTGAAACAAAAGCTAAATTAATATAAGCATCTCTAAATGATGACCTAGTCCAACACCATGTGATGGATCACCTAAGATTAATTCTTTAGGGTGATTATGAGCATACCTCCATTCCTTATCGAGTCCATGATTACCTTGAAGTTCAGTTTGTTGAATTGGATTAGTGCCATTTTCTTGGCTGACATAATCATCTTTTCTTTCCTTCTCATTTATTATAAGCTCTCTTACTCCATCTTCAAGGATATCTGCAACATCAGTTAGCTCTCTTTTCCTTGATGGAAGATCATTAGTCTCATCAAAAACAATATGAATTGATTCTTCCACTACTAAGGTTTTCTTGTTAAAAACTCTGTATGCTTTACTAGAAGTTGAGTAACTGAGAAATATTCCTTCATCTGATTTAGCATCAAATTTATCAAGACTTGATTTACCATTATTTAGAATAAAACATCGGCAACCAAAAATATGAAAATATCCAATGTTAGGTTTTCTTCCTTTTCAAAGTTCATAGGGGTCTTTTGCAAAATCGATCTAACCAAAGCATGATTTAAAACATAACATGCTGTATTAATAGCTTTAGCCCAAAAATATTTTGGGAGATAACTTTCATACAGCATGGTTCTGGCCATTTCTTCAAGAGTTCTATTCTTTTTCTTAACAACACCATTTTGTTGAGGAGTCTTAGAAGCAGAGAAATTATGGTCAATTCCATGTTCATTACAAAAATTTTCAAAGTGTTGATTTTCAAACTCTTTTCCGTGATCACTTCTAATTGATCAAACTTGAAGACCTTTTTCATTTGTTATTTTTCTAAAGAGTTTTAGAAAAGCTGCAAATACCTCATCTTTACTTGTTAAAAATAAAACCCAAGTAAAACGCGAGAAATCATCTATAATCACAAAACCATAACGTTTATCGCCTAGACTTGTGGTTCTAGTTGGTCCAAATAAATCCATATGCAAAAGTTCTAAAGGTTTAGAGGTTGAAATCATATT
Organism: Calamus simplicifolius; assembly: GCA_900491605.1. Taxonomy (NCBI): domain Eukaryota; kingdom Viridiplantae; phylum Streptophyta; class Magnoliopsida; order Arecales; family Arecaceae; genus Calamus; species Calamus simplicifolius. Next base: position 60,488 of record UESW01000167.1, on the reverse strand, counting down.
TTTAGATTTGAATGAAACTCTAGTTTGTTTTCTGAATTGACATGCATCACAAATCTTATCTTTTTCAAAATTTAATTTTGGTTTGACTAAATCATTTTTGATTAATTTTGAAAGCAAGTCCATGCTGACATGTGCAAGCCTACGATGCCATAACCAACTAGTTTCATCAATTATAGCATTCATGGCAACTAGACAATCAAAATTTTGGTCATTCAAATCATTCAAACAACAATGTAAACATTACCATGCCTATGACTAATAAGTTTCATGCAATTATCGGCAGGATTAGTAACAATGCATAAAGATGATTCAAAAATAACCTTAAAACCTTTATCACATAATTGACTAATACTTAATAAATTATGTTTTAAACCATTTACAAGCAAGACATTATCAATAAATGCATGAGGAGTTATACCAATTTTACCAATGCCAACAATTTTGCCCTGACCATTATCACCAAAGGTAACTACTCCTCCATCTTTTGCTTCTAAAGTGATGAATTATAATTCATCACCAGTCATGTGTCTTGAACATCCGCTGTCTAAATACCATTTTCTTTTAGTTGCTTGGGTTGCAAGGCACACCTGCATCCATAATGTCAAGTCTTTATTTTAGGTACCCAAGCTTTCTTGGGTCCTTTGGGGTTAATCGGCCTGGTTCCTTTTGGAACCCATAATTTCTTAATACTGTGTGTGAGACATGAATATGCTTTATGACCAGGTTTTCTACATTTAAAGCATGTAATTTTTGCAGAATCACTAGCATGCATGAAAATATTTTTCAAGAATTTTTGTTTCTTCATAATATCATATTCGAGACCGACTTTGTTGCAAATTGCTCTTTGATTATTCAGAATCATTTCTAATTTATTTGAGCTCATAGTAAATTTCTCTACTATAGATCTTAATTTATCTACTTCATTCTTCAAGTCATTATTTTCTTGAAGCAAAGATTCATTTTCCTTTGAAAGTTTTTGTTTTTCAAAACTTAAGTAATTGACTTGATTTTTTAATTCTTTGTTTTTAGAACTTAAGTTAGCAGAATCATCAACTAATTCATAAAATGCACTATGCAATTCTTCAAAAGTAAAATCATCTAGTAAATTAGGGCTTACCTCTTCATTGTCTGCCATGAAGCATAGGTTGGCTTTCTCATTCTTTTCATCTTTCTCGGAGCTTGATTCATCGCTATGACTCCAAGTGGCAATCATTGCTTTCTTCTTGAATTTCTTGGGACCTTTTTTTAATAGAGGGCATTAGATCTAAAATGACCCGGCTTTTTACATTCATAAATATAAGGGGCTGATCTTTATTATTTTCTTTACTATGCTCCCCTTTCACAAATTGTCTCCTTTTTCCTTCAAATTTTTTCTTTCTTATGAATTTCTTAAATTTTCGAGTGATAAGAGCCATCTCCTCATCTTCCTCACTATCACTAGTGCTTACCTCACTTTCTTCATTTAGTATAGCACTCTTCAATGCCATTGTTCTTTTCTTCTTAAACTCATCCTCATCAAGGTGTTATCGCTGTTGCAGCTCATGAGTCATTAGTGACCCAACCAGTTCTTCTAATGATAGAGTGTTGAGGTCCTTGGCTTCTTGTATTGCAGTGACCTTAGCCTTCCAAGACCTAGGCAAGGATCTCATAATTTTTCTAACAAGTTCACCATTAGTATAAGATTTTTCAAGGCTTTTTAACCCATTAATGATGTCGGTAAACTTTGTAAACATATCAGTAATATTTTTAGTAGAATCCATTTTAAATAATTCATATTTATGCACAAGCATATTTATTTTGGATTCTTTAACTTGATTAGTACCTTCATGGGTAAAGCAGAACAGCAAGTAGAAATACGATTAAATTCATTAGCATCCAATGAACAATATAAAACATTCATAGCTTTAGCATTAAGTTGAGCCATTTTCTTATCAAGCACATCCCAATCCATTTTTGGTTTGGGAATAACATTATCATCAGATTTAATAGTGGGTTTGTGAGGTCCATTGACTGATGCTCCATAAATCATAATCAAGTGCTTGAATAAAAATTTTCATACGTGCTTTTCAATAAGTGTAATTTATGCCATTAAAAAGTGGTGGTCTATTAGTTGACTGTCCCTTACTCAATATGGAACTCATTTGGGTTGTCATAATCTTTGGCTCAAAGATTTTTAAGACTTAGTAACAAGAGCACCTGCTCTGATACCACTTGTTGCTCAGATATTGCAACCCAAGAGAGGAGGTGAATTGGTTCTTTTTCAAAAATTATTAATAATTAGCAAATATGTGCTTTTAGAAAATTTTAGTATTAACGAAAAATGATGTGAAGTATAGAAAAACTATTCAAGTACCACAAAAATTTAAATCAAAAAACTCAGGCAATTTATAGTGGTTCGGTGCCAATCCTGCACCTACATCCACTCCCCAAGAACCCTTTGGGAATTTTTACTAACCATCCTAGCCAACCTGGCTAGCAACTTATTTATAGGCAAAAGGAGCCTCACACCTAGCCTTCCAGGCTAGTCTCTTGTTTTTCAGGCACAAGGAAGCCTTACACGGGTAGACCTCTACCTTTATAAATTTCGCCACTATGAAACTTAAATACCAAGCATAATAATATAAGCAGTGTATACAGGAAGCTCCTTAAGTGAGCAAATATTCAAAAGAAATACTTTACAAAATATGAAGACCACTCTATAGAATGGATTCTTTCTTTGAGCATGTTGGAGGAATGGATGAAGCTTGACTGCTTTTTAGAATGTGGCTGGAGCTTAGATATCACTTTCATTGATGAAAACTTTTGAAGTGGCACTCTAGAAAATTTTTCAGAACTCTCTCAGCCTTTCCTTCCTCACTTAAATTTCCTTTCTTGATTTTTTCTTTCCACTCAACTAAGATGAATTGCCTTGCTCGCTTTTATATCTTGGATGAGAGCTTTGGAGGGCCTATTTATAGGCACGAAGTAGTGGAGGAGCATTAAATGCAAGCATTGAATGTTTGCATTGAAAGCAATAAACAAAGCTTAGCATTTAAAGGAAGCAGGTAAGCTTCGAAAAATTTAACCAGGCAATCAAGACAAGCTGCGGACATTTGAAGATTTCATCCCAGGCTATCAGACTGTTGTTGAAGAAGACGATGGCTCTTTGAAATCCATTCCCAGGCAATTAAGGCAGGCAAGCATGCATTTGAAATTCCTTCCTCATGTCAAATAAAAACAGCGAGATGAAAGCTTCGTTTGAAAAAACCAATCCCAGACAAATTTCCATTTACGATGTAGGAGAACAAGTCTTCAGACGGAGGCTTTGATTTGAAAATTTTACTCAATTGTCAAGGAAATCGGTAGCAATTAAGACACCATTAATGAGCAAGAGTTAATTCTTTCACATTGCAATCCAATTTCATCGATTAAAGACTTCAGAAAGAGCAATTGCAATCATCAATGGCGAAGTAGAGTATGTGGAATTTCGGGAAGAAGAATAGAAGAATGCAAGAAATCTGCGTCTAGTTATTTTTAATGGGATTTAAGGTTTTGCCACTGGGATTTTACAGTTTTGCCACTGACTGCTTTCAATGGGATTTACAGTTTTGCCACTGGGATTTTACAGTTTTGCCACTGACTGCTTTCAATGGGATTTGGACAAGTGTCATGCATGCTTTGAAAAACAATTTTACATGATAAATCATCAAAGATAGATTTAGTCATTTGAGAAATAAATGATAAAACATTGAGGAGCTATGATAAAACATTTAGACTTGATAAAACATTTGAGTTCAGTGCAAGACACAATCAATAAAAATTTAGATGGACAGGGATGCTTCGTAAAATATTTTTTACGAAAAAATATTGAAAGCCAGTTCGGTACGTTTTGAAAAACAGAAGCAATCTGTGTTACCTTTGATACGCGGAATACCTTAATTTGAAGTAACACCTTTTTTTTATGATGAATTCCCTGAAATCACTGTCTCAACAAAATTCTTAGTACTAATCGTTTTGTATTATCAAAATCAATACGAGGTCAACATAAAGTATTTTATGGAATCAAAGATTTAAAACTAGCTCTTTGATGTATAAAAACCGTAGGTTGATATACTCTTTTATACCCTTTCATAACCTTCAATTACAAGAGAGTACCAGATTAGTTTGATGTTCCCTTGTGTTGGAAAAATATTATCCCAGAAAATAATAGCATATATGAGAAGCTTAAGCTCATTGTCTGTTGTATTATGAGATCCCTAGTCCTTGGTTATACAAGGTGAAGGTCACCAGAGTACAAATGTCTCTAACTTGTTCTTGCTACCGTGCTGTTTGTTCCTGTTGAAGAAGAATGCCCTTGGAATGCAACTAGTTCATGTTACCACCTGCACAAGTCTATTTCATCACATACATTCAAGCACACATGCACTTGTATTCGTTTTTTTTTTTAATGTGCACCCAACAGTACTCACTGCACTGCCCTGGTTGTCCCACAGAAACTTTTATTGTTATTTTGGTACACCTTGATGTATTTTTTCCCTAGCCTCTTCAAATTACTTATTGCAGGGTGAGGTGGAATTCAGATCTATTCTTTTTGTGCCTGCCACAAGAAAGGATGACATAGTTAGCACAAAGATGAAGAACATTAGATTCTATGTCAAGCGTGTATTCATATCTGATGACTTTGATGGAGAACTGGTAAGAAGGACGTTCACCCCTTAGTATATTGCCTTAACACTTTTATTTCTTTCATTTTTGTTTAAGGAAATTAATATTCATTCTTTTTGTTGTTTAGTTCCCAAAATACCTGAGCTTTGTCAAAGGTGTTGTTGATTCAAATGACCTTCCACTGAATGTCTCTCGTGAGATCCTTCAAGAAAGTCGAATTGTAAGAATATTTGCTGGAACTGCTGTATCTTGAGATATTCTTCACCTTTTCCTGGACATATTTAGAATCACCAACATTTAGTAGGAAGAACTTCATGTTGGTTGCTTTCTGCTGTTGTCTTGATAGGTGCGCATCATGAGAAAGCTATTGGTTCGCAAGGCCTTTGATATGATACTGAGCATTTCTCTCAGTGAAAACAAAGAAGTAAGATGTTCTTTTCATTTGCATTCAGGCTAATTTGTGGGTAGTTCTGTTGTTAGGACTGCAGTCTCTCTATTCAGAGCCCAGTCCATTTTTCTCACATTCTCAGTACCTAACTTGGTTGGGCAATCCTTTTTTCCCCAAATGTTTTCATGTCTCTATTTTATTTTATTTTATTTTTAATTCTAATTACTTACTTTAGGACTTTGAGAAGTTCTGGGACAACTTTGGCAAAATTCTGAAACTGGGCTGCATAGAAGATCACTCAAATCACAAACGCATTGCTCCACTTCTTCGGTTCTTCTCTTCTCAGAGTGAGGAAGAGTTAATTAGCTTAGATGAGTATGTTGAGAATATGAAACCAGAACAAAAGGATATCTACTACATTGCAACAGACAGCTTGACAAGTGCAAAAAATGCTCCTTTCCTAGAGAAACTAATTGAAACAGATTTTGAGGTATACTCATCGTACTGATGACATTTATTCTACCATAAATAGAACAATTTATCATATTTGTCAATGTGCTATGATTTTCTTCATTTGTCACAACTCCTAATGTGTTGTTTATTAACCTTTTCTGCTGTTTTCCTTTGTTGCAGGTACTATTTTTAGTCGATCCCATGGATGAAGTTGCCATCCAAAACCTGAAGTCCTATAAGGAGAACAACTTTGTTGATATCAGCAAGGAAGACCTGGACCTAGGTTGGTTACTACTACTTTCCTTTTTTGTATATGATCGAGTATGGATAATTGTTCCTTTTAGCTTGTGGAGATCTGTGTAGATGTGGCCACACTAATTGGTTATGTCTCATGACATTTCTGAACTATCCTCTATAAATTACGTGGCAACATCAGTGATCAATGTCTCATGGTATTTCTTGCATTCTAAGACAACTTAATCTACCCCACCAACTTGGAGTTTTATCTGTACTATATTATATGAAGAGAATTTTGAACTTTGGAATATGTTGGATTCCATCTTTGAACCTTTTTGACAAACATGTCCTTTAGTTAATTTAAAACTACCTTCACTTGTCAAGGGAAAAAAAGAGAAGGAAAAAAAGGCTTTGAGTCCCAACCTATTGTGAAACAGTCCCATAAAGGAAAGAAATCCTCAAATCTCCTGTTAATGGGTCCTCTTTGTTCCCATTTAAATTCAAATTATATTTTGAATACGTTGTCCGAGCTTTTAAACTTTTTTCACAAAACATGATCTAGATATTTACAAAATAAATCTTTACCAATAAAACCATGAACCCGTGAGCTGAAGTCGAGGATTAGACCCATTCTATGCGCAATAATCATCTTAGAATTTGCTATTGTCATTCTTAGATCCATGTTTGCTTTTCCTTCATATACTTTTGTCCATTTATTCTATTTTATTTATTTATATTTTACATTTCAAGCTTATTTTATTATTTTATTCTATTTTTCCTCCCGCATAATTGCATGTGCTAGTTTGCCAGTGTTTAAATTATAAGTAGATAATTTAAGCATCAATCAACTACCAGCTGTCTATTATGTTACATGAAAGTCTCTATTGCTTCAGTCTCATCTAAATGCACGGTGTGTTTGTTTCCATGTTGAGTACCTTAGCTTTGAGTTCCAAGCAGTTCTGAGAACTTAAGTTATGCTGTTTGTGTTGGAGCAACTTGGTGCATAGGAAGTAAATTTGTGGACATTAAAACCATCATTAAATTATTATTGATTATTATTGATGATGATTATTATTTGAATACTGCATAAATGATCCATTTGTAAGAGGGGAATGAACAAAAGGGCATTAAAGTAAGCATTTAGTGCCCTGCTTTCCCAGCCATAACTTGATTTTGGAGGCCCCCAGCCTGAAGTCTAAGTTTGGCAATTTTTCTGCAGTCGGAATACAAGTTCCTTTCTTCTGCTGTTCACTTTGAAACAAATGCACTGTAATAATCTAGTGGAGCCTGGAAAGATTATATGCCAAGTGGTATTTCATTTATTTTTTAATTCATATATTAATTTCTGATGCAGTATCTGTTATAAATCATGGTTGCCAGGTGATAAGAATGAGGAGAAGGAGATGGAAATTAAGCAGGAATTTGCCCAGACCTGTGACTGGATCAAGAAGAGGTTGGGAGACAAGGTTGCCCGTGTTGACATTTCCAGCCGCCTTTGCAGCTCTCCATGTGTTCTTGTTTCTGGGAAGTTTGGCTGGTCTGCTAATATGGAGAGGCAAGTCTCTCATAACAGTGCAGTTGCTTGTGACGATAATTGATGGGGCCAGTTGACACCATGAAAAATGAAAATTTTCAAACGACCTCAAAGGCGGACAGACTCCAGCGCCAGCCGCCAGCGTCGGTCTCCATCGCCAGCCTCCAGCGCCAGCCGCCAGCATCGGCCTCCAGCGACGGCCTCCAGCGTCTTACTCCATCGCCAGCCTCCAGCGCTGGCCAAAGGCCGACAGACTCCAGCGCCGGCCGCTAGCGTCGGCCTCCCGCGACAGCCTCCAGCGTCGGTCTCCAGCGCTGGCCAAAGGCCGACAGACTCCAGCGTCAGCCGCCAGCATCGGCCTCCAGCGACGGCCTCCAAGGCCGGCACATCAAAGGCCGACACCTGCCAAGACCGACCTCTCCAAGCCAGGCCGCCTCGGCACATTCCTAGCCGGCCCCGGCCTCTGCGAGCCAGGCGGCCCCGGCACATTCCTAGCTGGCCCCGGCGTCTCCAAGCCAGGCAGCCCCGGTACATTCCCAGCCGGCCCCGGCGTCTCCAAGCCAGGCGGCCCCGGCACATTCCCAGCCAGCCACGACATGTCCAAACTAGCCGGCCCCGGCCTCTCCAAGCTAGGCGGCCCCGGTTCCTAGCCGGCCCCGGCGTCTCCAAGCCAGGCGGCCCCGGTTCCTAGCCGGCCCCGGCCTCTGCAAGCCAGGCGGCCCCGGCACATTCCTAGCCAGCCCCGGCGTCTTCAGGCCAGGTGGCTCCGGTTCCTAGCCGGCCCCGACGTCTCCAAGCCAGGCGGCCCCGGTTCCTAGCCGACCTCGGCCTCTGCAAGCCAGGCGGCCCCGGCACATTCCTAGCTGGCCCCGGCGTCTCCAAGCCAGGCGACCCCGGCACATTCCTAACCGGCCCCGGCGTCTTCAAGCCAGGCGGCCCCGGCACATTCCTAGCTGACCACGGCGTGTCCAAGCTAGCCGGCCTCAGCACTAACCAGGCGGCCCCTACTTCTCTAAGTAGGTCGGCCCCGACACTTCCTCCGCATCTCCAGTCCCGCCGAGTCAGCCAAGGCCATCCCTGGCCGGTCCGACTCGGCCCCGGCATCCCCCGTCCCGCCGAGTCGGCCAAGGCCGTCCCCGGCCGGCCCGACTCGGCCCCGCCGTCTCCAGACCCGCCGAGTCGGCCAAGGCCATCCCCGGCCGGTCCGACTCAGACCCGATGCCCTCCGTCCCACCGTGCCGGCCAAGGCCATCCCCGGCCGGCCCGACTCGGCCCCGTCGTCTCCAAGTCCGCCGATTCAGCCCCGCCCCGGCACTGCTTTGCCGGCTGGACGGGCCTCGGCCATCTCAGGTCGACACAGCTCGGCCCTGATAAGACGGGACCCCCTGGTTCCTGCCAGATCAGCCCCAACGGTTCAAAAAACCACCTCTCTACGCGCACCGCCCGACAACGTCAAACGTTTGCCGCCCAACAGCCCAGCTACTGATGGGACGTAACCCACCAACCAGCCCAGATTCATGCAACGGCTCAGCAGACCTTCTGACTTCACGAAAACCCATGTGATGGTGCCAGCGTCAACCCCTATAAAAGGGTAAATTACGTCGAAAACCAGGTAACACACATTTTAGGCACTCGATGCCCTAACTCTCAAAGGAACGACCTGATCCTTCTGAGACCTCTCCCTCCTAAGAGCTCTCTCGAGCTTCTTATCTACTGTGACCTCTATCACTAACTTGGGCATCGGAGGGTCCCACCGGAGAACCCTCTCCGGTCTTGGGACTTCTTTGCAGGCAACCCGGTGAAGGAAGAAGAGCCTCTGTTCCCGACGTCTAGGAGGGGTGATCGAGCGTCATCAGATTGGCACCAGGTAAGGGGGGTGCATAAGAAAAGTTAGCGAACGTCTTCCCTGAGCTACGTCTTCCATCCCCTCTCTTCTCTTAGAAGCCATGGTGGTGACACGAGCCAGGATGCCTCCGTAAGCTGCCCGGCGGGGCTCCCCCCACCAACTAGGCAGGAGGAGGCCAATCCCCCTGCTACCAGCCCTCTGGTTGCCGGCCCGCCGCCGGACGCCGCCCTCCAAATGGCGGAGCAGCTGGCAACCCTCTCCCAGCAAGTTCAGAATCTCACTGCCATGGTCCACGGACTCCAGCAGCAGCAGTCCGTGGCCACCCAGCACCAGACTGCTCCTCCCGCCAGCCAGCAGTCGGCGAGGGGAGGCTCCCCCCGCTGGGGGACCGACCGACGTCAAGCTTCCCCCAGGAAGCCTCACCGCGAGCCCTCCAAGCAGCCACGGTCTCCTGGCCACGGCTCCAGCGAGCTTCCTCCCAAGCCACATCATCACAAGGAACCCAGGCGGAAGTCCCGACTTCCGTCTCTATCTTCTGCTTCCTCTTCTTGTTCTTCCTCCGAGCCATCCTGGAGGGCTCCGACGATCAACCACCAGGCGGAGGAACGCCTGGAGGAGTACAACCGGCACCTCGACGAGCTCACAGGAAGATAAACCACCAGTCGGAGGAAGAGTTTGACACTCGTCTTCCTTACACCCGCCGCATACTGGAGGAACCGGTTCCCTCCAGGTTCCGCTTCCCTCAGGTGGACCCGTACGACGGTACGACCGACCCTTTCGACCACCTCGAGAGCTACAAGGCCATGATGCAGGTCCAGGGCGCCTCAGACGCCCTTCTCTGCAAGGCCTTCCCTGCAACCTTGCGAAAGGCCGCCCGTGCGTGGCATTCACGCCTGTCCCCCCACAGCATAGACTCCTTCCGGGAGCTGGAGAGGGCATTCCTGGCCCACTTTGACGCCTGCCGCCGGATTCCGAGGGTGGCGGATAGCCTCTTCTCCGTCCGCCAGAAGGAAGGAGAGTCCCTGCGGGACTTTATGTCCCGATTCAAAACCGCCGCCCTCGAGGTCTACCATCTCGATGATGCGGTGGCCACCCTGGCGCTGAAGCGGGACTCCTTCCGTCCCGTTTTACCTTCTCCTTGGACAAGAAGCCCCCGAGCTCTTACTCCGACCTCCTCCTTCGGGCCCAGAAGTACATCCGGGCAGATGAAGCCGACCTCACTCGCCGGGAGTCTTCGAAGGGCTCCAGCCACAATTCGCTTGCCCTGAGCCGAGCGGACCTCCTCGACATCGCCGATCCGACCCACCTCGCCAGTTCGAAAACAGGCGCCGAAGCCCTGTCCCCGATGAGGGTAAGCTCACTCCTCTCCTAGCCCCTCGATCCCACATCCTGATGGAGATCGAGGGCGAGCCCTACCTTCAACGTTCTCCCCCCATGAAGAAGGGTGTATCCCGCGACAGAAGCCGTTACTGTTGATTTCACCGGGACTACGGCCACGACACCGACAGCTGCTACAATTTGAAGCGAGCCATCGAGGAGCTTATCCAACGGGGCTACCTCGGTAAGTACGTTCAGAAGACGCCGCAGCCGCTGCCGGCCATCATGGGGCCCCCACCAGCTCAAGCCGCCATCGACAACACCCCCACTGATCGGACCATCGGGATGGTGTCCTGGGGGTCAGCCTCTACGTCCAAACGGCCGAGGGGGAAGGATGCTCCAAATAATGTAATGCCCCGGGGGGAGACGGCTGTAATGGAGAATGTAAATAATGAAGGCGTAGTCGTCGCTATGACGATCGCCAAGCACCCTGTGAAAAGGATTTTAGTTGATAGTGGCAGCTCAGCTGACATCCTTACTTACGACGCCTTTGTTCGGATGGGTTTATCTATTGACTCCCTCCAACCCGTGGTGACCCCGCTAGTCGGATTCATCGGAGATTCTGTGAGGGTCGAGGGCGAAACATCCTTGCCTGTGATGGCCGGAACCCCACCATGCCAAAGCACCGTGATCATGAAATTCCTAGTCGTAAGGGTCCCTTTGGCATACAACGCCATTCTTGGGCGTCCCGGCCTGAATCTTTTGGACGCAGTTATCTCCACCCGACGTCTACTGGTGCAGTTCCCACCAGCGAGGGAGTTGGAGAGATGCGCGGGGAGATGAGCCCGGTCTTACCTTGCTATCATGCGGCGTCGAGCCCTTTGGAGGCCGGCCCGGCCCTGGAGGCATCTGACCCTAGAGATTCCGCCAAAGGAGGGGAGCCCGCCGAGCACCTCCTGACTTTTCCTCTCAACGATGACCCAACAAGGACCGTCCGTGTGGCGGACTCCTTCCCCTGGAAGGCCGGGAGTGCCTCTTAGCTTTCCTGCGGGCTAACTCGGACGTATTTGCCTGGTCAGCGTCTAACATACCCGGCATCCCTCCGGAAGTCATCACCCATAAGCTTAACATTGACCCGCGCCACCGTCCAATCCGTCAAAAGAAGAGGAGCTTTGCCCCCGACCGACAAAGGGCAATTGATGAAGAAGTCAGCAAGCTGATCAGCGCGGCCACATCCGGGAGGCGCACTACTCAAGCTGGCTGGCCAACGTAGTCATGGTGCGCAAGGCAAATAGGAGCTGGAGGATCTATAGACTTCACCGACCTCAACAAGGCGTGCCCAAAAGACAGCTTTCCCTTGCCAAGAATTGACCAGCTGGTCGATTCCACCTCTGGTCACGAGCTTCTCAGCTTCATGGACGCCTTCTCCGGATACAACCAGATAAGGATGGACCCCGGCGACGAGGAGCACACCTCCTTCATGACAGAGAAAGGCATTTACTGTTATAAGGTGATGCCTTTCGGCCTCAAGAATGCGGGAGCAACCTATCAACGGCTGATGAACAAGGTGTTCCAAGACCAGCTCGGCCGGAACATGAAGTCTATGTGGACGACATGCTGACGAAGAGCACCCGAGCCGCCGACCACATCTCCGACCTGGAAGAAACTTTTAACAACCTCCGTCGCTTCCAAGTCAAGCTGAACCCTAAGAAGTGCGCTTTTGGGTCACGGCAGGTAAATTCCTGGGCTTTATGGTGACCCAGTGCGGAATCGAGGCGAATCCGGAGAAGATCAGTGCCATACTTGACATGAGGCCGCGTCCAACAAGAAGGAAGTGCAACGGCTAACGGAAAGGATAGCGGCTCTGAGTCGTTTCCTCTCCAGATCAGCCGAGAGGTGCTTGCCTTTCTTCAAGGCCCTGCGGAAGGTGAACGGTTTTGCATGGATGGACGACTGCCAGGAAGCTTTCGATGGCTTAAAGGCATTCCTGTCCTCCCCACCGCTCCTCTCCAAGCCGAGAGATGGGAGAGTCTCTTCCTTTACTTAGCCGCCTCCTCAGAAGCCGTCAGCTCAGTCCTGGTTCGCCTTGACGCTGATGGAACCCAAAGGCCAGTCTACTACGTGAGCAAGGTCCTACACGACGCCGAGGTCAGGTATTCAAAACGGAGAAAGTCATTTTGCCTTGATAGTTTCTGCCCGGCGCCTTTGCCCGTATTTCCAAGCCCATCCTATCGTGGTGCTCACAGACCAACCTCTCCGAGCCCTCCTGGCCCGTCCGGATACTTCGGGTCGACTCGCCAAATGGGCCATCAAGCTGGGGGAATTCGACATCTCTTTCCGAGCATGACCGGCCTTGAAGTCCCAAGTCCTGGCCGACTTCCTGGTCGAGTGCACTTGGGCGGAAGAGGATCTCAAGGAGGTCCCTGGGGAGCAGCCCAAGCCCGAGCCGAGAGGTGATGGAGAGACCTGGATCCTCCACATGGACAGCGCATCGAATTCTCAAGGGAGTGGCGCGGCCTCATTCTTGCCGGGCCGGAAGGAGAAAGAACCGAGTGCGCCTGAGATTTTTTTTTGAAGCCACCAACAACCAAGCGGAGTACGAAGCCCTGCTGGCCGGGTTAAGATTAGCCCAGGAGGTTGGAGCAAGCACCTCAGAGCCTACACGGACTCGCAACTCGTCTCCGGGCAAATCAACGGAGAGTATGAGGCGCGCGACCCCGTTATGGCGCAATATCTGAAAAAGGTTCAACTCTTGACCTCCTCGCTGCCTTACTTCAGCATCAGTTACATCCCCGAAGCGAAAACGCAAAGGCCGACGTCCTCTCTCGACTGGCTACCTCCGCCGACGGCTTGACAAGGGACGCCTACATCGAATATCTAGAAAGGCCCAGTACAGAGGGCGGGAGGAAGTCCTCCCGCTCACCCCGGAACCTACGTGGATGGACGCCTATGTCCGCTATCTCGCCGACGGCACCCTCTCTGACGACCGCAACGAAGCCAGATTGCTCAAGTGGAGGGCCTCCAAGTTCACCCTTCTCGACGGGCGCCTATACAGAAGGTCATTCTCTTACCGTTGCTTAAGTGCGTAGGCCCCGCCGATGCCGACTACATCCTCAGAGAAATCCACGAGGGCATTTGCGGGAACCATCTGGGGGGCAGATCCTTAGCCTAGAAGGCTCTCCGTCAGGGGTACTTCTGGCTCACTATGAAGGAGGATGCGGCCAAGCTAGTTCAAAGGTGTGATGGCTGCCAGCGCCACGCGCACATCCAACATCAGCCGCCTGCCCCGCTGAGCCCACTCTCGGCTCCATGGCCCTTCGCCAAGTGGGGAATGGACATCCTTGGACCGTTCCCCCCAGCTTCAGGGTAGTGGAGATTTTTGTTGGTCGCCATCAACTACTTCACCAAGTGGGTCGAGGTCGAGGCGCTGGCCAAAATCATGGAGAGCAAAGTTAAGGCTTTGGCTTGCCTCACACCCTCATCACAGACAACGGCCGCCAATTCAATAATGAGGCGTTCAAGGCCTTCTGTGAGGAGCTAGGCATTCACCACCGATTCACCTCTGTCGGCCACCCCCAGACCAACGAGGAGGCTGAGGTCATGAACCGCACCATCCTCAGAGGGCTCAGGACTCGCCTAGACGGCTCCAAAGGACGCTGGGTAGAAGAGCTCCCCAGTGTGATATGGGCTTACCACACAACGCCCAGAGCCCCGACGGGCGAAACTCCTTTCAGCCTCTCCTTCGGATCCGAGGCCGTCATCCCCGTCGAGATCGGATTGCCCAGTCCACGTGTGGAGTCCTTCAGTGAGGAGGGCAACTCCGCACTAATCCGGGCCAACCTAGACTTCATCGACGAGGCGCATGATAGAGCAAGACTGCGCATGGCGACCTTTCGCCAGCGAGCGGCCAAGTACTACAACGCCCGGTTCGTCCCAAGGTTTTTCGCCGTGGAGACTTGGTGCTACGAAAGGCCGAGGTGTCAAAGCCTACCGAGGGGGGCAAGCTATCCCCCAACTGGGAAGGTCCCTACCGTGTCGCCGAGGCGTTCCACCGGGGGGCATACAAACTAGAAGAGCTTGACGGGAAGCCCATTCCACGTACCTGGAATGCGGACAACCTCCGCCGATATTATCAATGATGTACTCCCAGAAGCATAAGTAATAAAAAAGGTCTTTTCCGGCGACGCAGTGTGTCCTCCCTTGCGCCAAGTCTCTCAAAAGGAGCTCACTGGCATCGCAGCCCACGGGACACCACTCGGCCCCGGCACGACGGTGCCCCCGAGTCGGTTAAGTCCCTAAAGGCTCCGTACCCAGCTGAGTCGCCACTTGGGCGGAACACAAACCCCCAGGTTGGTTCAAAAGGAGCTCACTGGCATCGTGGCCCAAGGGACACCAGTCGGCCCCCCACGGCGGTGCCCTCGAGTCGGTTAAGACCCTAAAGGCTCCGTACCCGGCTGAGTCGCCACTTGGGTGGAACACAAACCCTCAGGTTGGTCCAAAAGGAGCTCACTGGCATCGCGGCCATGGGATACCACTCGGCCCCGGTACGGCGGTGCCCCCGAGTCTGTTAAGACCCTAAAGGCTTCGTACCCGGCTGAGTCGCCACTTGGGCAGAACACAAACCTCCAGGTTGGTCCAAAAGGAGCTCACTGGCATCGCGGCCCATGGGACACCACTCGGCCCCGGCACGGCGATGCCCCCGAGTCGGTTAAGTCCCTAAAGGCTTCGTACCCGGCTGAGTCGTCACTTGGCGGAACACAAACCCCCAGGTTGGTTCGAAAGGAGCTCACCGGCATCGCAGCCCACGGGACACCACTCAGCCCCGGCACGGCGGTGCCCCCGAGTCGGTTAAGTCCCTAAAGGCTCCGTACCCGGCTGAGTCGCCACTTGGACGGAACACAAACCCCCAGGTTGGTTCGAAAGGAGCTCACCGGCATCGCGACTCACGGAACACCACTCGGCCCCGGCACGGCGGTGCTCCCGAGTCGGTTAAGTCCCTAAAGGCTCCGTACCTGGCTGAGTCGCCACTTGGGTAGAACACAAACCCCCAGGTTGGTTCAAAAGGAGCTCACTGGCATCGCGGCCCACGGGACACCACTCGGCCCCGGCACGACGGTGCCCCCGAGTTGGTTAAGTCCCTAAAGGCTCCGTACCCGGCTGAGTCGCCACTTGGGCGGAACACAAACCCCCAGGTTGGTTTGAAAGGAGCTCACCGGCATTGCAGCCCACGGGACACCACTCGGCCCCGGCACGGTGGTGCCCCGAGTCGGTTAAGTCCCTAAAGGCTCCGTACCCGGCTGAGTCGCCACTTGGGCGGAACACAAACCCCCAGGTTGGTTCGAAAGGAGCTCACTGGCATCGCGGCCCATGGGATACTACTCGGCCCCGGCACGGCGGTGCCCCCGAGTCGGTTAAGACCCTAAAGGCTCCATACCCGGTTGAGTCGCCCCTTGCAAGCGGTTCCACACCCCCGAGGCGGTGCAAAAGAAACCTGACGACGCCCAGCTCTCATGTCACCCTCCGGGGTTGTCACGCCCCGCATAGACTGCGCCATACCCGAGAGAACTTGAAGCATCTCGGACTGGAATCGCTGGTGATCAGTCCCTACTGGGTTGGCAGGGGCCATACCTCCAGTAGTTCCTTGACCAACCGGCTGATCAGCATTACCGGCCTGAGAGTCTTCCTCATAATGTTGGCTCCTAGAACGGCGAGCCATATCTATTTCCTGTTAAATTAGTGTGGTTAATATCAACATAAGCTAAAGTGTCAGGTTTCTCTAAGTATAATGTCATCAAAATATGTTCTTTACGTGTTATCATGTCAATATGTCTGTGTCCCTAGGGTCATAACCGAGCTCTGATACCACTAAAGCTGTCACGCCTCAGACCCAAATATCGGGTTAGGGTGACAACCCGCCGCGTGCCGGGCACGCAAGGCGTCACAAAATTTTTCACACATAATACTATTATGTATATAACCAAGCCAAATTCATCACTGAATACTAAAAGTTTTGGGTTACAAACCCTTACACACCACAATAATAAAGTTTGGGCATCAAGCCCTACACATAAGAAATACTGGGGTTACAACAAAATAATGGATCTTATTTTATTTAATAGAAGATCCATCACCCCAACAATCCATCTTCAATCTCGTGGCTCTGACAAAAATATTGTAAGATTTTTATGAGTTTACACTCAATAAGTAAGCCACGTTATACAGTCAATTCATAGCATAACAATCTATAAGCACATAAATGATTTGCATGCTTAAACATTCCACAAATACTCAAACATGCAATGTAAGTAAACCCACTGTTTATACCCTCAATGGTAGCTGCAAATGTGACCCACGGCCCTGCAATATCCCAATAGTGTACCAACAAGCATCCCCCTACTGAAAGGGTCCAGATACCAGGGTCACGCCATATCATAATCCACCAGAACACATACTCTATATGTGTGATGCCACCTCGAACCAAGCAGAACACATCCTCTAGATGTGTGATGCCACCTTATAGTAACTCAGAACACATCCTCTAGATGCGTGATGCCATCTCGGACTAAGAAGAACACATCTTCTAGACGTGTGAATGACATAAATAAACAAAACACATCCTCTAGACGTGTATGTGGCATAAATCATCAGAACACATCCTCTAGATGTGTGTGGCATAAATCATCAGAACACATCCTCTAGATGTGTGTGTGGTATGACATGATAAAGGAGAACTGCGGCGACACATAACAGTACCTCACATCATGCACTAACATATCAATAACATCTTTATATTGCATAAACAGTGGATTATACTTACTTAACAATTGCATGTAATATATCACATCAATGTCATAATAACTGCATCTCTCATGCATAGCATCCACATATGATCTCATTCTCAATCATAGCACATAAACAACAATGTATTCATAATATTCATCTACTTACAATTTAGCCAATATCCATAACAATTCTTCATGTCACAATATAATTCACAATTTAAATATTCATATAATGAATAAAATAATTTATTAAATACTGATAACTGGCTTACTTACCTCAGTATGCAATCCAACAGGTATATATCAGCTAGTCAGATGTCTGAGCACCTATAGGATCATTTTACACAATTAATTTATTAGAATAAAATATTAAAATGACCCTTAGAATTCTACCCAGACTAGTTCACGGGCCCAACTTTGGGCTCGAATATCTCCCGCTATACACACCCAATTGGGAAAGTAAAAATATCCCAAGAAACTAGAATTAACCTAGATACTAGCCATATAATTATTTCTTATTTTTCGGTCCGATAAAGGGCCCAAAATCCCTCCCCAAAAGGGCTCCAGGAACGGCCCAAAAGGCCCTGAACCGGCCGGCCTAGCCGGCCTAATTCATCCTAAGCCAATCCCAATCCCCTGTTTCACCGAACAGGGGACGGGTTCCACGCCGGCGGCCAGGGCCACCGCCGGTCAAATTGAGGGCGGCCCGGCTGCCGGTGGCCGGCCAGAGCCGGCCGCCACCGCGGCCGGCCACCCTTCTCCTCCTCTCTCTCTCAATTTTTCTCTATTTCTCTCTCACATCCGCGTGGCACATTACTGTGCCGACGGCACGGCCGGCCACCTTGGCCGGCCGGACCTCCACCGGATGCACGCCTGGCGCCGGTGGAGGTGGCAGGCCAGAGCTCAGGCCCGGCGAGGCGGCGAGCACGCCGCCGACCCCGAAGCAGCCAGCGGAATCTGCCACAGTACGAGAGAGGGGCCAATTGGCCCTCTCTCTCTTCTCTCTCTCCACCACCACCCCGTCGGACACCTCTCCCGGTGCCGGCGGGGTCGCCGGCCGAAGCTCAGGCCCGGTGAGGCGGCGTGGCGAGGCGGCGAGCACGCCGCCGGGCCTGAACCAATGATCGGCCGGTCCCTCTCTCTCGCTCTCTGTCTCTTCTCTCTGTCTCTCACTCTCTCTCTCTCTCTCTCTCTCTCTCTCTCTCCAGAGGCCAGGGGAATATCTGAAGGAGACGGAAGCCAGGATGATGGAGGGAGTCTCCTTCCATCACATATATAATCCCCTACGTAACGCTTCAGTTTATGGGGTCCGGAAAACGAAGCGCTTCGCTGAGAGCGAAGCGTCGGACAGCACAGGACCAAGTCCTGAACCTGGTTCACATGAACCGGGTACTACATCCTCCCCTACTTATAAAAATTTCGGCCTCGAAATTGATACATGACCTCATAACTACGGATCAATCAAATTAATCAAAGGTCAACAATCTTAGATAGAAAAATTACCTTCAAATAATTGTGGATACTTCGTTTTAATTTCTTCCTCCAGCTCCCAAGTAGCCTCCCTCTCGGAGTGATTATTCCACTGAACTTTGACATAAGGGATAGTACGCCGTCTCAGAATCTGATCCTTGCGGTCCACGATACGCACAGGATGTTCCTCATATGATAAATCCTTCCTCAACTGAATAGGCTCATAAGCTATAACATGACTGGGGTCTGAAACATACTTCCTCAACATAGATACATGGAATATATTGTGAACACCAGATCGGAGGCAGTGCTAAGCTGTATGCAACCTCCCCAACTCTGCTCAAGATCTCAAAAGGTCCAATATAGCATGGACTAAGCTTTCCTCTAATCCCGAATCTCATCACATCCTTGGTTGGTGATACCCTTAAGAAAACATGATCCCCAACCTGAAATTCTAACTCTCTTCTTCTACCGTCAGCATAACTCTTCTGCCTGCTCTGAGCTGTACGAAGACGCTCCCTGATCAAATGCACCTTGTCAACTGTCTGCTGGATCAGCTCAGGGCCTAGCAATTTCCTTTCCCCTACGTCATCCCAACATAAAGGAGATCTGCACCTCCTACCGTACAAAGCCTCAAATGGGGCCATCTGGATACTGGCTTGATAACTATTGTTATAAGCAAACTCCACCAAAGATAAGTGGTTATCCCAAGCCCCACCCAAGTCCATTACACAGGCGCGCAATATATCTTCTAGAATATGTATGGTCCTTTCTGACTGCCCGTCTGACTGGGGATGATAAGCCGTACTGAAGTTCAATTTGGTCCCCAAGGCTTTATGAAGACTCTTCCAAAACTGTGATATAAATCTGGTATCCCGGTCAGATACAATAGAGACAGGAACACCATGGAGTCTCACAATCTGCTCCAAATACAAGCTAGCCAATCTGTCACTCGAGACTCCAACTCTGAAAGGTAGGAAATGAGCTGACTTTGTCGGTCTGTCCACAATAACTCAAACTGCATCATTACTCCTGGGAGTTTTGGGCAGACCAGTCACAAAATCCATAGCAATCTCTTTTCCATTTTCACTGAGGAATCATCAAAGATTGAAGAGGTCCCACAGGTTTTTGATGTTCGGCCTTCACTCGCTGACACACTAAGCACTTGGCCACAAACTGAGCAATATCCCTCTTCATCCCTTTCCACCAAAAATTCTCCTTTAAGTCTTTATACATTTTAGTACCACCAGGATGCACAGTATAGGGAGAGTAGTGAGCCTCCCTCAAAATCTCGGCTTTCAACTCCTCATTGCTAGGTACACAAAGTCTGCCTTCAAATCTCAGGGATCCATCATCCATTACATAAAATCCACTCTGATCTTCTGATGAACAACAACTTTAATTCTTTAAAGATCTGGATCTTCCATCTGGGAGGACTTAATTCTATCAACAAGAGTCGGCTGAAGAATAAGTGCAGCAACAAGTCCATCAGACTGCTGTACTCTCAGACCAATCTCCCACCTCTCGATGTCCTTCAGAATGTGAGGCTGGGAGGTAAGCATAGCAGCTAACTCAGAAGAGGTCTTCCTACTCAAAGCATCAGCCACAACATTAGCCTTCCCTGGATGATAATGTAGATTCAGATCATAGTCCTTCAGAACCACCCTCCTCTGCCTCAAATTGAGCTCCTTCTGTGTGAAGATATATTTTAGACTCTTATGGTCTGTATACACATCACACGACACTCCATAGAGATAATGCTGCCAAATCTTCAAAGCAAAAACCACCGCAACTAATTTCAGATCATGAGTAGGATAGTTCTGCTTATAAGGCTTCAGCTGTCTGGAAGCATAGGCTATCACCTTTCCATTCTGCATTAGGACACATCCCAATCCTTTCCGAGAGGCATCAGTATAAAGTGTAAAACCCTCAGATCCTGTCGGAAGAACAAGGATGGGAGCTGACACCAAACGCTGCTTTAGCTCCAGAAAACTTTCCTCACACTCCTTGACCAGTCAAACTTCACTCGTTTCTGGGTTAAACGAGTTAGGGATAGAGCGATGCAAGAGAAGTCTTCCACAAATTTTCGATAATACCCGGTTAGCCCCAAGAAGCTTCTGACTTCAGCCACATTGGAAGGTCGGCTCCAGTTAATAATAGCTTCAATCTTCTTCGGGTCCACAGAAATGCCATCCACAGAAATTACGTGACCCAAGAAAGCTACTTGGTCCAACCAAAATTATATTTCTGCAGCTTGGCATAAAGCTTCTTCTCCCGAAGAGTCTGAAGCACAATCCTCAAGTGATCCTCATGCTCCCTGAGACTCTTAGAATAGATCAAAATATCATCAATAAATACAACCACAAACTGATCCAAGTATGGCCTAAACATTCTGTTCATCAAATCCATGAACGCTGCCGGGGCATTGGTCAAACCAAACGGCATCACCAAAAACTCATAATGGCCATATCTAGTTCTGAAAACTGTCTTAGGCACATCCCCATCCTTGACTTTAAGCTGATGATAACCTGACCTGAGATCAATCTTAGAGAATACCCGGGCTCCTTGAAGTTGGTCAAACAAGTCATCAATCCTCGGCAAAGGGTACTTATTTTGCACTGTTACCTTGTTGATTTCCCGGTAATCAATGCATAGCCGAAGACTGCCATCCTTCTTCTTAACAAATAGAACTGGAGCACCCCAAGGAGAAGCACTAGGCCTGATAAATCCCCGATCTAGGAGTTCCCGCGATTGGTTCTTCAACTCTTTTAGCTCAGCCGGGGCCATACGATAAGGGGCCTTGGATATAGGTCCAGTTTCAGGAATCAAATCAATGGAGAACTCAACCTCCCGGTCAGGGGGCAACTCTGATAATTCATCCGGAAAGACATCAGGGAATTCTCTAGCTATAGGAATATCCTCCAACTTGGCCTCTTTCTTTTGAAGATCATTAATAACAGCAAGAAATCCTTGGCCACCACTCCTCAGATACTTTTCAGCCTGTAGTGCCGAAATAAACACTGAGGCTAGAAGTTTCTGGCCACCAGTAAAACTAAATTCGGGCTGACAAGGAATTTTGAAGTTGATGATCTTCCTGAAATAGTCTACAGAAGCATGATAGGAAGCTAACCAATCCATGCCAAGGATAACATCAAAGAATTTTAGTGGAAGGACAATAAGATTGGCATTCAGCTTCCTATCCTCAATGATAATCAAGCAGGATTTGCATACAGTATCAACTTTCATAGTATCACCATTTGGAAAGGCAATGTGTAATTCATGGTCTAGAGATTCAGGTGTCAATGATGCATTCTTGCCAAGGTAGGTGTCAGATATAAACGAATGCGTGGCACCCGGATCAATTAGAGTCTGAGCATAATCATTGCCTATCATAATCATTCCTGGGCGTAAATGAAATTTCATTTTAACAATAAGAATATAATGTCCTAACTAATTATTAATGCATTACACAGGATAAGAATGTAATGCTGGATGTGAAATATTGATATACCTGTCACCACAGAATTAGAAGCGGCAGCATCCTGCTGAGTGAGAGCGAAGACCCTTCCCTGAGTCCTCGGTGGTTGCTGCTGTTGCTGACTCGTCCCTTGACTGGAAGATGGCTGCTGGTTCTTTCGAAGGGGACATGTGGCTATCTTATGGTTAGTCTTTTCATAGGAGAAACAGGCACCAGACACTCCACAGCAAGGTCTCCCCGGGTGGAAATTCCCACAGCGAAAGCAGCAAGCCTCTCTATTCGGTTGTCCTCCTGGGGCCTGAGGTGCACCTCTCTTCTTGGCCTGAGCTGGGGGCTGGCTAGAATTATGCCCTTTCCTCTTCTTCTGCTGCTCCCAATCCCTCTGAACCGTATTCATATCTCTCTCAATTATTAAGGCCTTATTTACCATGGCACCATAAGTGTGAAGCTCAAATGCGTTGACCGCCTGCATCAGTCTGGGTCGAAGTCCCTCCGTGAATCGGGTGATCTTGGCCATTTCGTTAGATACTATACTTGGAGCAAAACGGGCCAACCTGGTGAATTCAACTTCATATTGGGCTACCGAAAGATTCCTTTGCTCCAACTTAAGAAATTCTGATTCCATCCGCCTCTGCATACTCCTGGGAAAGTACTTGTCAAAGAATATCTCCTTAAACTCTCCCCAAGACATAACATGACCACCCTGACGCTGCTCCTCAACTAGCCACCAATCATAAGCCTCCCCTTGGAGAAGATAAGTAGCAAATCTGATTCTCTCCATCTCCTGACTACCATGGGCCATAAAAGCCTTCTCCATATCTCGCACCCATCTCTCAGCATCAATAGGGTTGCTTGAACCAGAGAAAGGAGCAGGGGCAAACTTCTTGAAATCTGCAAAGCTGCGGCCGATCCCCACCCAGGATTAAGATAAAGCAGACTGGGTCGGCGGTGCTGATTGAGTGGGTAAGGTTGGCTGCAACTGCGGAACAGGAAGGGTAGGCTGAGTCGGAGCAGAAGGGGGTACAGACTGAGCGGTCAAAGCCTGCTGGATCTGATGCTGCATGTCGGAGCAGAAGGGGGTGTATGAACCGCGGGACATGCAGCATCAGATCCAGCAGGCTTTGACCGCTCAGTCTGCACCCCCTTCTGCTCCGACTCAGCCTACCCTTCCTGTTCCGCAGTTGCAGCCAACCTTACCCACTCAATCAGCACCGCCGACCCAGTCTGCTTTATCTCAATCCTGGATGGGGATCGGCCGCAGCTTTGCAGATTTCAAGAAGTTTGCCCCTGCTCCTTTCTCTGGTTCAAGCAACCCTATTGATGCTGAGAGATGGGTGCGAGATATGGAGAAGGTTTTATGGCCCATTGTAGTCAGGAGATGGAGAGGATCAGATTTGCTACTTATCTTCTCCAAAGGGAGGCTTATGACTGGTCGCTAGTTGAGGAGCAGCGTCGGGGTGGTCATGTTATATCTTGGGGAGAGTTTAAGGAGATATTCTTTGACAAGTACTTTCCCAGGAGTATGTAGAGGCGGATGGAATCAGAATTTCTTAAGTTGGAGCAAAGGAATCTTTCGGTAGCCCAATATGAAGATGAATTCACCAGGTTGGCCCGTTTTGCTCCAAGTATAGTATCTAACGAAATGGCCAAGATCACCCGATTCACGGAGGGACTTCGACCCAGACTGATGCAGGCGGTCAACGCATTTGAGCTTCACACTTACGGTGCCATGGTAAATAAGGCCTTAATAATTGAGAGAGATATGAATAAGGTTCAGAGGGATTGGGAGCAGCAGAAGAAGAGGAAAGGGCATAATTCTAGCCAGCCTCCAGCTCAGGCCAAGAAGAGAGGTGCACCTCAGGCCCCAGGAGGACAACCGAATAGAGAGGCTCGCTGCTTTCGCTGTGGGAATTTCCACCCGGGGAGACCTTGCTGTGGAGTGTCTGGTGCCTGTTTCTCCTATGGAAAGACTGACCATAAGATAGCCACATGTCCCCTTCGAAAGAACCAGCAGCCATCTTCCAGTCAAGGGACGAGTCAGCAGCAGCAGCAACCACCGAGGACTCAGGGAAGGGTCTTCGCTCTCACTCAGCAGGATGCTACCGCTTCTAATTCTGTGGTGACAGGTATATCAATATTTCACATCCAGCATTACATTTTTATCCTGTGTAATGCATTAATAATTAGTTAGGACATTATATTCTTATTGTTAAAATGAAATTTCATTTACGCCCAGGAATGATTATGATAGGCAATGATTATGCTCAGACTCTAATTGATCCGGGTGCCACGCATTCATTTATATCTGACACCTACCTTGGCAAGAATGCATCATTGACACCTGAATCTCTAGACCATGAATTACACATTGCCTTTCCAAATGGTGATACTATGAAAGTTGATACTGTATGCAAATCCTGCTTGATTATCATTGAGGATAGGAAGCTGAATGCCAATCTTATTGTCCTTCCACTGAAATTCTTTGATGTTATCCTTGGCATGGATTGGTTAGCTTCCTATCATGCTTTTGTAGACTGTTTCAGGAAGATCGTCAACTTCAAAATTCCTTGTCAGCCCGAATTTAGTTTTACTGGTGGCCAGAAACTTCTAGCCTCAGTGTTTATTTCGGCACTACAGGCTGAAAAGTATCTGAGGAGTGGTGGCCAAGGATTTCTTGCTGTTATTAATGATCTTCAAAAGAAAGAGGCCAAGTTGGAGGATATTCCTATAGCTAGAGAATTCCCTGATGTCTTTCCGGATGAATTATCAGAGTTGCCCCCTGACCGAGAGGTTGAGTTTTCCATTGATTTGATTCCTGGAACTGGACCTATATTCAAGGCACCTTATCGTATGGCCCCGGCTGAGCTAAAAGAGTTGAAGAACCAATTGCAGGAACTCCTAGATCGGGGATTTATCAGGCCTAGTGCTTCTCCTTGGGGTGCTCCAGTTCTATTTGTTAAGAAGAAGGATGGCAGTCTTCGGCTATGCATTGATTACCGGGAAATCAACAAGGTAACAGTGCGAAATAAGTACCCTTTGCCGAGGATTGATGACTTGTTTGACCAACTTCAAGGAGCCCGGGTATTCTCTAAGATTGATCTCAGGTCAGGTTATCATCAGCTTAAAGTCAAGGTTGGGGATGTGCCTAAGACAGCTTTCAGAACTAGATATGGCCATTATGAGTTTTTGGTGATGCCGTTTGGTTTGACCAATGCCCCGGCAGCGTTCATGGATTTGATGAACAGAATGTTTAGGCCATACTTGGATCAGTTTGTGGTTGTATTTATTGATGATATTTTGATCTATTCTAAGAGTCTCAGGGAGCATGAGGATCACTTGAGGATTGTGCTTCAGACTCTTCGGGAGAAGAAGCTTTATGCCAAGCTGCAGAAGTATAAGTTTTGGTTGGACCAAGTAGCTTTCTTGGGTCACGTAATTTCTGTGGATGGCATTTCTGTGGACCCGAAGAAGATTGAAGCTATTATTAACTGGAGCCGACCTTCCAATGTGGCTGAAGTCAGAAGCTTCTTGGGGCTAGCCAGGTATTATCGAAAATTTGTGGAAGACTTCTCTTGCATCGCTCTACCCTTAACTCGTTTAACCCAGAAACGAGTGAAGTTTGACTGGTCAGAGGAGTGTGAGGAAAGTTTTCTGGAGCTAAAGCAGCGTTTTGTGTCAGCTCCCATCCTTGTTCTTCCGACAGGATCTGAGGGTTTTACACTTTATACTGATGCCTCTCGGAAAGGATTGGGATGTGTCCTAATGCAGAATGGAAAGGTGATAGCCTATGCTTCCAGACAGCTGAAGCCTTATGAGCAGAACTATCCTACTCATGATCTGGAATTAGCTGCGGTGGTTTTTGCTTTGAAGATTTGGCGGCATTATCTCTATGGGGTGTCGTGTGATGTGTATACAGACCATAAGAGTCTAAAATATATCTTCACACAGAAGGAGCTCAATTTGAGGCAGAGGAGGTGGTTGGAACTTCTGAAGGACTATGATCTGAATCTACATTATCATCCAGGGAAGGCTAATGTTGTGGCTGATGCTTTGAGTAGGAAGACCTCTTCTGAGTTAGCTGCTATGCTTACCTCCCAGCCTTACATTCTGAAGGACATCGAGAGGTGGGAGATTGGTCTGAGAGTACAGCAGTCTGATGGACTTGTTGCTGCACTTATTCTTCAGCCGACTCTTGTTGACAGAATTAAGTCCTCCTAGATGGAAGATCCAGATCTTCAAAGAATTAAAGTTGTTGTTCAGTCAGGAGATCAGAGTGGATTTTATGTAATGGATGATGGATCCCTGAGATTTGAAGGCAGACTTTGTGTACCTAGCAATGAGGAGTTGAAAGCCGAGATTTTGAGGGAGGCTCACTACTCTCCCTATACTGTGCATCCTGGTGGTACTAAAATGTATAGAGACTTAAAGGAGAATTTTTGGTGGAAAGGGATGAAGAGGGATATTGCTCAGTTTGTGGCCAAGTGCTTAGTGTGTCAGCGAGTGAAGGCCGAACATCAAAAACCTGCGGGACCTCTTCAATCTTTGATGATTCCTCAGTGGAAATGAAAAAGATTGCTATGGATTTTGTGACTGGTCTGCCCAAAACTCCAGGAGTAATGATGCAGTTTGGGTTATTGTGGACAGACTGACAAAGTCAGCTCATTTCCTACCTTTCAGAGTTGGAGTCTCGAGTGACAGATTGGCTAGCTTGTATTTGGAGCAGATTGTGAGACTCCATGGTGTTCCTGTCTCTATTGTATCTGACCGGGATACCAGATTTGTATCACAGTTTTGGAAGAGTCTTCATAAAGCCTTGGGGACCAAATTGAACTTCAGTACGGCTTATCATCCTCAGTCAGACGGGCAGTCAGAAAGGACCATACAGATTCTAGAAGATATGTTGCGCACCTGTGTGATGGACTTGGGTGGGGCTTGGGATAACCACTTATCTTTGGCGGAGTTTGCTTATAACAATAGTTATCAAGCCAGTATCCAGATGGCCCCATTTAAGGCTTTGTACGGTAGGAGGTGTAGATCTCCTTTATGTTGGGATGACGTAGGGGAAAGGAAATTGCTAGGCCCTGAGCTGATCCAGCAGACAGTTGATAAGGTACATTTGATCAGGGAGCGTCTTCGTACAGCTCAGAGCAGGCAGAAGAGTTATGCTGACGTTAGAAGAAGAGAGTTAGAATTTCAGGTTGGGGATCATGTTTTCTTAAGGGTATCACCAACCAAGGATGTGATGAGATTCAGGATTAGAGGAAAGCTTAGTCCACGCTATATTGGACCTTTTGAGATCTTGAGCAAAGTTGGGGAGGTTGCATACAGCTTAGCACTGCCTCCGATTTTATCTGGTATTCACAATGTATTCCATGTATCTATGTTGAGGAAGTATGTTTCAGACCCCAGTCATGTTATAGCTTATGAGCCTATTCAGTTGAGGAAGGATTTATCATATGAGGAACATCTTGTGCGTATCGTGGACCGCAAGGATCAGATTTGAGACGGCGTACCATCCCTTATGTCAAAGTTCAGTGGAATAATCACTCTGAGAGGGAGGTTACTTGGGAGCTGGAGGAAGAAATTAAAACGAAGTATTCACAATTATTTGAAGGTAATTTATCTATCTAAGATTGTTGACCTTTGATTAATTTGATTGATCCGTAGTTATGAGGTCATGTATCAATTTCGAGGCCGAAATTTTTATAAGGAGGGGAGGATGTAGTACCCGGTTCATGTGAACCAGGTTCAGGACTTGGTTCTGTGCTGTCCGACGCTTCGCTCTCAGCGAAGCGCTTCATTTTCTCGGACCCCTTAAACTGAAGCGTTACGTAGGGGATTATATGTGATGGAGGGAGACTCCCTCCATCATCCTGACTTCCGTCTCCTTCAGGTATTCCCCTGGCCTCTGGAGAGAGAGAGAGAGGAGAGAGAGAGAGCGTGAGAGACAGAGAGAAGAGAAAGAGAGCGAGAGAGAGGGACCGGCCGATCATTGGTTCAGGCCCGGCGGCGTGCTCGCCGCCTCGCCGGGCCTGAGCTTCGGCCGGCGACCCTACCAGCACCGGGGGAGGTGTCCGGCGGGGTGGTGGTGGAGAGAGAGAAGAGAGAGAGGGCCAATCGGCCCCTCTCTCGTACTGTGGCGGAAGCCGGTTCCGCTGGCTGGTTCGGGCCCGGCGGCGTGCTCGCCACCTCGCCGGGCCTGAGCTCCGGCTTGCCACCTCCACCGGCACCAGGCGTACGTTTGGTGGAGGTCCGGCCGGCCAAGGTGGCCGGCCGTGCCGCCAGCACAGTAATGTGCCGCGCGGATGTGAGAGAGAAATAGAGAAAAATTAAGAGAGAGAGGAGGAGAAGGGTGCCGCGGTCGGCTCTGGCCCGGCCACCGGCGGCCGGGCCGCCCTCAATTTGGCCGGCGGCGGCCCTAGCCGCCGGCGTGGAACCCGTCCCCTGTTCGGTGAAACAGGGGATCGGGATTGGCTTAGGATGAATTGGGCTGGCTGGGCCGACCGGTTCAAGGCCTTTTGGGCCGTTCCTGGAGCCCTTTTGGGGAGGGATTTTGGGCCCTTTATCGGGCCGAAAAATGAGAAATAATTATATGGCTAGAATCTGGGTTAATTCTAGTTTCTTGGGATATTTTTACTTTCCCAATTGGGTGTGTATAGCGGGAGATATTCGAGCCAAAAGTTGGGCCCGTGAACTAGTCTGGTAGAATTCTAAGGGTCATTTTAATATTCTTATTCTAATAAATTAATTATGTAAAATGATCCTGTAGGTGCTCAGACATCTGACTAGCTGATATATACCTGTTGGATTGCGTACTGAGGTAAGTAAGCCAGTTATCAGTATTTAATAAATTATTTTATTCATTATATGAATATTTAAATTGTAAATTATATTGTGACATGAAGAATTGTTATGGATATTGGCTAAATTGTAAGTAGATGAATATTATGAATACATTGTTATTTATGTGCTATGACTGAGAATGATTTCATATGTGGATGCTATGCATGAGAGATGCAGTTATTATGACATTGATGTGATATATTACATGCAATTGTTAAGTAAGTATAATCCACTGTTTATGCAATATAAAGATGTTATTGATATGTTAGTGCATGATGTGAGGTACTGTTATGTGTCGCCGCGGTTCTCCTTTATCATGTCATACCACACACACATCTAGAGGATGTGTTCTGATGATTTATGCCACATACACGTCTAGAGGATGTGTTCTGTTTATTTATGCCATTCACACGTCTAGAGGATGTGTTCTGCTTGGTCCGAGATGGTATCACGCATCTAGAGGATGTGTTCTGAGTTACTATGAGGTGGCATCACACATCTAGAGGATGTGTTCTGCTTGGTTCGAGGTGGCATCACACATATAGAGTATGTGTTCTGGTGGATTATGATATGGCGTGACCCTGGTATCTGGACCCTTTCAGTAGGGGGATGCTTGTTGGTATACTATTGGGATATTGCAGGGCCGTGGGTCACATTTGCAGCTACCATTGAGGGTATAAATAGTGGGTTTACTTACATTGCATGTTTGAGTATTTGTGGAATGTTTAAGCATGCAAATCATTTATGTGCTTATAGATTGTTATGCTATGAATTGACTGTATAACGTGGCTTACTTATTGAGTGTAAACTCATAAAAATCTTACAATGTTTTTGTCAGAGCCACGAGATTGAAGATGGATTGTTGGGGTGATGGATCTTCTATTAAATAAAATAAGATCCATTATTTTGTTGTAACCCCAGTATTTCTTATGTGTAGGGCTTGATGCCCAAACTTTATTATTGTGGTGTGTAAGGGTTTGTAACCCAAAACTTTTAGTATTCAGTGATGAATTTGGCTTGGTTATATACATAATAGTGTTATATGTGAAAAATTTTGTGACGCCTTGCGTGCCCGGCACGTGGCGGGTTGTCACCCTAACCCGATATTTGGGTCTGGGGCGTGACAGGGGTTCACTCCCGGACCCGCATTGGGAAAGGATTACTGGTAAAAGTTCTACACTCCTTTCGCTTAGCCGATCTGGAGCACGCAAGCTCAAGGAGTGTGGGGGGCATCTGATGGGGCCAGTTGACCCCATGAAAAATGAAAATTTTCAGACGGTCCCAAAGGCCGACAAACTCCAACGCCAGCCGCCAGCATCGGCCGCCAGCGTCGGCCTCCATCGCCAGCCTCCAGCGCCAGCCGCCTGCGTCGGCCGCCAGCGTCGGCCTCCAGCGATGGCCTCCAGCGTCTTACTCCATCGCCAGCCTCCAGCGCTGGCCAAAGGCCGACAGACTCCAGCGCCAGCCTCCAGCGTCGGCCGCTAGCGTCGGCCTTCCGCGACAGCCTCCAGCGTCGGTCTCCAGCGCTGGCCAAAGGCCGACAGACTCCAGCGTTGACCGTCAGCGACGGCCTCCAAGGCCGGCACATCAAAGGCT
Source organism: Calamus simplicifolius (assembly GCA_900491605.1). NCBI lineage: Eukaryota > Viridiplantae > Streptophyta > Magnoliopsida > Arecales > Arecaceae > Calamus > Calamus simplicifolius. Next base: position 29,900 of record UESW01000167.1, on the reverse strand, counting down.
GACACCTACCAAGACCGACCTCTCCAAGCCAGGCCGCCCTGGCACATTCCTAGACGGCCCCGGCCTCTACAAGCCAGGCGGCCCCGGCACATTCCCAGCCGGCCCTGGCGTCTCCAAGCCAGGCAGCCCTGGCACATTCCCAGCCGGCCACGGCATGTCCAAACTAGCCGGCCCCGGCCTCTCCAAGCCAGGCGGCCCCGGTTCCTAGCCGGCCCCGGCCTCTGCAAGCCGGGCGGCCCCGGCACATTCCTAGCTGGCCCCGGCATCTCCAGGCCAGGCGGCCCCGGTTCCTAGCCGGCCCCGGCGTCTCCAAGCCAGGCAGCCCCGGTTCCTAGCCGGCCCCGACCTCTGCAAGCCAGGCGGCCCCAGCACATTCCTAGCCGGCCCCGGCGTCTCCAAGCCAGGCGGCCCCGGTACATTCCTAGCCGACCACGGCGTGTCCAAGCTAGTCGGCCCCAGCACCAACCAGGCGGCCCCTACTTCTCCAAGCAGGTCGGCCCCGACACTTCCTCCGCGTCTCCAGTCCCGCTGAGTCGGCCAAGGCCACCCCTAGCCGGTCCGACTCGGCCCTGGCGTCCCCCGTCCCGTCGAGACGGCCAAGGCCGTCCCCGGCCGGCCCGACTCGGCCCCGCTGTCTCCAGACCCGCCGAGTCGGCCAAGGCCATCCCCGGCTGGTCCGACTCGGACCCGGCGCCCCCCTTCCGGCCGAGTCGGCCAAGGTCATCCCCGGCCGGCCCGACTCGGCCCCGTCGTCTCCAAGTCCGCCGATTCAGCCCCACCCCGGCACTGCCTTGCCGGCTGGACGGGCCCCGGCCATCTCAGGTCGATCCAGCTCGGCCCTGACAAGACGGGACCCCCCGGTTCCCGCCAGATCAGCCCCAGCGGTTTAAAAAACCACCTCTCTGACGCGCGCCGCCCGACAACATCAAACGTGCGCCGCCCAACAGCCCAGCTGCTGATGGGATGTAACCCACCAACCAGCCCAGATTCATGCAACGGCTCAGCAGGCCTTCTGACTTCACGAAAACCCACGTGATGGTGCCAGTATCAACCCCTATAAAAGGGTAAATTACGTCGAAAACCAGGTAACGCACATTTTAGGCATTCGATGCCCTAACTCTCAACGGAACGACGTGATCCTTCTGAGACCTCTCCCTCCTCAAGAGCTCTCTCGAGCTCCTTATCTACTGTGACCTCTGTCACTAACTTGGGCGTCGGAGGGTCCCACCGGAGAACCCTCTCCGGTCTTGGGACTTCTTTGCAGGCAACCCTGTGAAGGAAGAAGAGCCTCCGTTCCCGACGTCCAGGAGGGGTGATCGAGCGTCATTTAATGGCTTGACGCTTTTGGTCAACTGCAGGTTAATGAAGTCACAGACCCTGTGAGATGTATCAAGCTTGGAGTTTATGCGTTCAAGAAGGGTTTTTGAAATTAATCCAGAACATCCTATCATCAAGGAGTTGAATGTAAATTAGTTATTATTTGCAGATAATATTTTCAAGTTTTGCTACCAGCTTCAGTATTTTATTGAGCTCATACGATAGGAGTATGTGTGGAAATGAAAGATTATCAAGTCAACTTGATCAAAACTGGGCATCTGCATTGCACTAACACAATCAATTTAGGTCCTTTAGCAGCCACTTGTGGTGTTAAGCTTATTATGATCGTGCCTATATATTTTACTGAAACTATTTTTGGAAGCTCTTAATGATAATTAGTGAGAGCAAGGGGAAATTGTCAATATGCATATGCAAACAATCTGAGATAACTGAAAATTTAGATCCTTTAATCCTCAATTTGTTTTTTCTGCAGGTTGCATGCAAGACTTACCCTGATGATCCTGAGGCTCTGAGGTCCATTGATCTTTTATTTGACACAGCCCTGATTTCTAGTGGTTTCACTGTAAGTATTTGTTTTCATTGAGGCTTATATTTCAAACACTCACAACTAAGCTTATATTTTTAGGACTATGTACACATTTCATCTCTTTTAGTGTAAAACGTCAGCACTATAATGTTTTCTGTTGAGTCTCAGTTCTTAGGATTGTGAATTCTGTCTTGTTATAAATATTATCAAGTATCTTACTGACAAATCTATTTGAACATAAGTTTTTGTCTTCTAGTTAGGGGTTAACTCTACTACTTGGTGGAAAAAACAAATTTTCCAGTCCAAACTTTCCACTGGACTGGAAAATTGGCCATGCGACCTTAGAAATTAAGTAAATCGCTTAATTTGATTTGGAACTCGCATAGATTCCAAACCCATGTGCAGAAGCTTAACTAGAAACAAGCGTTTTAACCACTTCAAAAATAGGCTAGAGGCACTTGACCCATGTAGCTTGATCTTAATTGAACTCTTTATTTTGATCTGTGGTTCTCATAAATCTTGAAAGTCACATGTCACGATGTTCACCACACAAAACCTTTTCTGTCTGCTATTCGAGATTCATGTAAATTTCATGTCGTGGTTTACTGAATCTCAGTGGATTTTCTATATTTTTTAGTTGTTTATATTGTTATCTTTCTTATGTTTGTATTTTTTTTTCTTTAAAGTCGAAAGTCGACTCAATTATGTAGTGCTTTGACACACATTAGTCACATCCATTCTGATTAATTACATGAGATTTTTTCTTAGTTGATTAAGCTCTTAGTTCTTGCATTTGTAATCTTGAACCGGTACCATTGCAGCCTGACAACCCATCAGAGCTCGGTGCAAAGATAATGAGATGATGAGGACAGCTCTTGCTGGCAAATGGATGTCCACTAGAGATGGGCACCATGCCTGGCATGGCCCATTAAGCCGTGCCGTGTCGGGCTTGAAAAATCCGGTCCATCGGCTCATCACGGCACGGCCCAGCGGTGCCAGCACGGCCCACATGGGCCTGGGTCGGTACGGCCCATCAGGGCCTGATAAAAAATTTAAATAAAAAAATATTTTTTAATAAATTAAAAAATTGTTGGAAATAAAGAAATTTATTAATATGAAGCCACCTTAATGATGGAGGGTTTGACATAGACCTCTACCAGTTTATTAATTTAAAATCAAAATAGTATATAAAAGGAGGAGGGCTAGGCCTGACCTCCAGAATACAATAAGAAAGGAGAAAAAAATAAAGATGACTCACTTTAATAATTAAAAAAATAAAAATATACAAGTATAAAATAGAGATGACTCACTCATCAATAGTATTTGTGTTATCATCATCTTCATTGGTTAAGTCATGTCCATCTTTATCTTGAAGCCTCGCCTCAGCATCCAACCAATCTTTGAAGCAGAAAAGCATCTCAACCGTTTCGCCAGTCATCCTACTTCTCTTTTCCATGCCACGGCTAAAATATCCCGTGCAATGACAGACATAACAGGATATTGATTTCTAACACTCTTCCACCAAGCTAATACATCTAGATTTTCTATTTGATCTTCATCATATACAGAATGAAGATCGTTTCATAAATAAAATTCTAATTATTATATGTGAAAAATATCTTTTTTTTTAAGTTTATCATGCTATTATTTTGACTAAAATGACAATATCAACTCCATGCCTTTTGTTTATTTGCAAGAATGTATTATATATATATATATATATAATAAGATAAGTACACAATAAAGTTGTACTGTCACTTGGCTGAGAGCCAACAAATTTTTTTTGTAAAAAAAATAATGTAGGAATTATTTTTTAAAAAATAAAAAGACTGAGCCAACAATTTTGTAAAAAAAAAATTGCCCATGCACGGATGGGCAGTGCCTGGCCCGGCATGGCCTGGGCCTGGCACGGCCTAATGCCCACCTCTAATGTCCACAACACCTGAGGTGCAGCATGTGCCATCAAACCAGTCCGTTGGAGCTCAAAACCCTGAGGCATCTGAAGCTGAGGTTGTGCAAGCTAAAGCAGGTGGTCAGAAATAAGAATCCTGCATTCTAATAAATTTTTCATGTTAGAGTTGGTAGTCTGTCTTTTGACGGTGCTTCAGTTATAGAAACTTTCGTGAGTGGTGCATAGATGAGTGAGATGTAATCAAAGAATCTAAGAATGTAATAGAACGGAATTAAATGTCTCGGTAACAGGCATTTATTTCAGTGTTTTTGGATGTTTACACAGCTTAATGTAAGGTGATATCGGATTCATAAAAAAATGGTTTTATCTTTTCTCCTGTTCTGGAAAGTATGAATGGTCTAGTAGTTTGATTTCATCTTTTACAAGGAAAAAGTTGCATAGAAGTTGGCAATGATAGCCCACAATCTTGGAAAGGAAATCAGGGAAAAGGATTATTAGTGGTATAACCATGAAGAATGTGTGCCATTCATTTAAAAAAAGACATGACCATAATCTGTCAAGTGGCAAAATATTATGGCTCTATTTTTCATCCTGAATCACTTTTTTTTTCCAAGTCACTTGTGATCTCCTCATGTTTACAATAATGAGTTTGTTTGGATTGTCTCCTTGGTGTTGATCTTTGTAGTTCTTTTTTGGCTTTGGTATGATAATGTGAGCAAGGTCCTCCATGACGCAGAAGTTAGATACTCCAAGATAGAGAAAGTTATTTTCGTCCTGATAGTTTTCGCCCGATGCCTACGCCCATACTTTCAAGCTCATCCTATCGTGGTGCTCACGGATCAGCCCCTTCGAGCCATCCTGGCTCGTCCGGATACCTCAGGCCGACTCGCCAAGTGGGCCATCAAGCTAGGAGAGTTCGACCTCTCCTTTCAGGCACGATCGGCTATGAAGTCCCAAGTTTTAGCTGACTTCCTAGTTGAATGCACTTGGGCGGAGGAGGCGACTGAAGAGGTTGCCAAGGAACAGCGCGAGCCCGAACCAAACGGCGATGGAGAAACTTGGATCCTTCATGTGGATGGCGCATCAAACTCTCAGGGAAGCGGCGCCGGCCTCATTCTTGCCGGGCCGGAGGGAGAGAGGAGAAAAATGCGCCCTGCGGTTTCTATTCGAGGCCACCAACAATCAAGCTGAATACGAAGCCCTGTTGGCCGGATTGAGGCTAGCACAGGAGTTTGGAATAAGGCATCTCAGAGCTTTCACAGACTTGCAACTCGTCTCCGGGCAAATCAACGGAGAGTACGAGGCGCGTGACCCTGTTATGACCCAGTACTTGAGCAAGGTTCGGCTTTTGATCTCCCCGCTACCTTACTTCAGTATCAGTTACATTCCCCGGAGCGAGAATGCCAAGGCCGACATCCTCTCTCATATGGCTACCTCTGCCGACGGCATGGCAAGGGATGCTTACATTGAATATTTAGAAAGGCCTAGCATAGAGGATAGCGAGGAAATCCTCCCGCTCACCCAAGAGCCCACATGGATGGATGCCTACGTTCGCTATCTCACTGATGGTACACTCCCTGAAGATCGCAATGAAGCCAGGCTGCTCAGGTGGAGGGCCTCCAAATTCATCCTCCTCGACGGACATCTGTACAGAAGATCGTTCTCCTACCCCCTGCTCAAGTGTGTAGGACCCGCCGACGCCGACTACATCCTTAGAGAAATCCATGAGGGCATATATGGAAATCATCTGGAGGGCAGATCCCTAGCCCAAAAGGCTCTTCGTCAGGGATACTTCTGGCTCACTATGTGGTAAGATGCGGCTAAATTAGTTCAGAAATGCGATGATTGTCAGCGCCACGCACACATTCAATATCAACCATCTACCCCACTGAACCCACTCTCAGCCCCATGGCCTTTCGCTCAGTGGGGAATGGACATCCTCGGGCCATTCCCCCCGGCTTCAAGGCAATGGAGATTCTTGCTAGTCGCTATCGACTATTTCACCAAATGGGTCAAGGTCGAAGCACTGGCCAAGATCACTGAAAGCAAAGTCAAAGCTTTCTTCTGGAAGTCGATCATATGCCGATTTGGCCTACCTCACACCCTCGTCATGGACAACGGCCGCCAATTCAACAACGAAGCATTTAAAGCCTTCTGTGACGAACTAGGCATTCATCACCGATTCACTTCTGTCGGCCACCCCCAAACCAACGGAGAGGCCGAGGTCATGAACCGCACCATCCTCAGAGGACTCATAACTCGGCTAGATGGATCCAAAGGTCGGTGGGTAGAAGAGCTCCCCGGTGTGATATGGGCTTACCACACGACCCCTAGAGCCCCGACGGGCGAGACTCCCTTCAGTCTTGCCTTCGGATCCGAAGCCGTCATTCCCGTCGAGATCGGACTACCCAGTCCACATGTGGAGTCCTTCAACGAGGAAAACAACCCATGTTGATTCGGGCTAATTTAGACTTCATCGACGAGGCGCATGATCAGGTGAGGCTGTGCATGGCGACCTATCGTCAGTGAGCGGCCAAATACTACAATTCTCGAGTTCGTCTCAAGGTTTTTCGCCGTGGAGACTTGGTTTTGTGAAAAGCTGAGGTTTCTAAGCCTACAGAGGGAGGCAAGCTATCCCCCAACTGGGAAGGCCCTTATCGTGTCGCCGAGATACTCCACCGGGGGGGCATACAAGCTAAAAGAACTCAACGGACAACCCATTCCGCGTACCTGGAATGCAGATAACCTCCGCCAACATTATCAATAAAGTATTCCCCTGGGGTATAAGCAATAAAGGAGGTCCCTTCTGATGCCACGGCCTACTCTCCCTCGCACCCAAAGACCAGGTCTCTCAAAAGGAGCTCGCCGGCATTGCGGCTAATGGGACACCACTCGGCCTCGGCACGATGGTGCCCCCGAGTCGGTTAAGACCCTAACAGCTCTGTACCCGACCGAGTTACCCCTCAGGCAGCACACAAACCCCTGAGGCGGTTCAAAAGGAGCTCGCCAGCATCACGGCTAACGGGACACCACTCGGCCTCGGCACGGCGGTGCCTCCGAGTCGGTTAAGACCCTAATAGCTCCGTACCCGATCGAGTCGCCCCTCAGGCGGCACACAAACCCCTGAGGCTGTTCAAAAGGAGCTCGTCGGCATCGTGGCTAACGGAACACCACTCGGCCGTGGCACGGCGGTGCCCCCGAGTTGGTTAAGACCCTAACAGCTCCGTACTCGGTCGAGTCGCCCCTCAGGTGGCACACAAACCCTTAAGGCGGTTCAAAAGGAGCTCGCCGGCATCGTGGCTAACGGGACACCACTCGGCCTCGGCACGACAGTGCTCCCGAATCGGTTAAGACCCTAATAGCTCCATACCCGGTCGAGTCGCCCCTCAGGCGGCACACAAACCCCTGAGGCGGTTCAAAAGGAGCTCGCCGGCATCGCGGCTAATGGAACACCACTCGGTCCCGGCACAGCGGTGCCTCCGAGTCGGTTAAGACCCTAACAGCTCCGTACCCGATCGAGTCGCCCCTCAGGTGACACACAAACCTCTGAGGCGATTCAAAAGGAGCTCGCCGGCATCGCGTCTAACGGGACACTACTCGGCTCCGGCACGGCGGTGCCCCCGGGTCAGTTAAGACCCTAATAGCTCCGTACCCAGTGGAGTCGCCCCTCAGGCGGCACACAAACCCCTAAGGTGGTTCAAAAGGAGCTCGCCGGCATTGCGGCTAACGGGACACCACTCGGCCCCGGCACGGCGGTGCCCTCGAGTCAGTTAAGACCCTAACAGCTCCGTACCCGATCGAGTCGCCCCTCAGGCAGCACACAAACCCCTGAGGCGGTTCAAAAGGAGCTCGCCGGCATCACGGCTAACGGGACACCACTCGGCCTCGGCACGGCGGTGCCCCCGAGTCGGTTAAGACCCTAACAGCTCCATACCCGATCAAGTTGCCCCTCAGACGGCACACAAACCCCTGAGACGGTTCAAAAGGAGCTCGCCGGCATCGTGGCTAACGGGACACCACTCGGCCCCGGCACGGCGGTGCCCCACGAGTCGGTTAAGACCCTGACAGCTCCGTACCCGATCGAGTCACCCTTCGGTTGGCACATAAAACCCTGAGGTGGTTTAAAAGGATCTTTGGCACCGTAGCTAGCAAGACACCCCTAGACCCCGGCACGACGGTGCTCCTCCTAATACCTCCATATGCGTTCAGGTTGCCCTTCATATGGAACCCAGATCATGGAGATAGCTCCGGAAGGCTCCGCGTAACCCTCACAGACTTCGAGTCGGCCGGCTCAGCCACAGCCTTTTCCGGTCGACCCTGACCGACCCAGGCACCTCCAACACTGATCGAGTCGGCGTAAGCCACCCCGGTCAGCCCCGCTCGTCCTTGGCGCCCTCGCGACGGCCGAATCGTTCTTGACCATCTCTGACTACAGCATCGTGAGGCCTCTTGAGTAACCTTCCACATGGTCGACTTACATTCCGGGGATACATTCTAACATCATCCGATCCAAAGTCGCGGTGCGGCTGCGGCGTGGTCAACACATGCAACATTTGAAGCTAAGCAAGCGCTTCAAAAGATGCAACGTTCGGCCATGACGTTCTCAGCATATGCGATTCGACCACGTGAAGTAAAAACACAGTTAGGCATTTTTCCCCAAAAGAAGAAGGAATGGATAGAGAAAAGTTTAATAAAAATCTCTTCTTTATTAGTAATCAAGAAGAGGTGCTAAATTGAGAAGCTTTGACAGAAAAGTTTCTTCATTAACAGTCAAGGGTAAGTACAAAGTTGGGCCTAAAGCCAGTTACACAAGACAAAGAAGAAAAATGAACAGTGGGTCTTCAAGGCTCGCCGGGGCCTGGCTTCTTCTCGTCCTCTTTCTCTACTGGCTCCTCATCAGGCTCCCCAGGCCGGATGTCTTCAAGTTCAGCAATGTCGATCTCGAGGGCCGCAGATACCTTGACCTTGCACATCTCGAAGCCTTGAAGATAAGCATCGAGGCTGGCCTCGATGACTTCTTGCTTAAACTCCGGCGAGGCCTTGTAATTGGAGACGGCCTACCCCGCATCGGCTTCAGCCCGCTGCGCTTTGGCCTCGGCCTCCTTGGCTCGCGCCTCAGCCTCCCAGGCCCTGTTCTCGGCTTCTTCGGCACGGGCACTAGCCTCATCGGCACAGGCCACCGCCCCAGCCTTGTCCGAGACCGCTTCCACTGCCGCTTTCTCCGCGGCAGCGGCCCTCTCCCTTACGGCCCAGACCTCCTCCTTGGCGCTTTGGAGCCGTCAGGTCAGCTCTTCATTCTGTGCCGCGGCGGCCTTCGACCTTTATGAGGCCAACTTCATTTTGGCCTCGGCTGTGGAGACCCGGCTCTCCATCTCCCTTAGGCGGCCGGCCGCGCTCTCCTCCCGGGCCGAGGCCTCTTGATGAAGGCGAGCAAGGCTCTCGGCCTGCGCCATGCTCTCCTTCTTATATTTGTCGGCCCTCGCCAGGGCCTTGATCATCGTATTTGAGGAGTGGGTAAGTGCCTCACGAAGACCAATTGCGCCGTTGGCCATCTGTAGCAGAGAAAACATGTTAACTGCAAAAAAAAAACATTGGGAAAAATGAGGAAGGTTCAAAAAGTACCTGGACAACGGCGACCATGACAATATCCAGGAGTGCGGAGTGGCTCAATCCCCGTATCTCCTCTTTGAACTTGGCGGTCCGAACTCCCGACAGGAGGCGGGAGGCTTGTGCGGCGTCCGCCATCGTGCCGATTGTAGGGACCAGTCGTGTCTGTCCCTCTTGTGGACCTTCGGCTTGGGGGCGGACCGGGTGCCGGGCCGGTTGAGGGGATGAGCTCCTCGGCTCACCCCTCTGCTTCTCGGTCGCCTTCGCCCTGTCCCGGGCCTTCCTGGCGACTCGCTCCCCCTCACCGGCAGTTGGGAGAGCGCTCTCCCTCCCCGGCTCGGCAGTAGCCGGGAGGCCGACGGCGATGGTAACCCGCCTCGTCTCGGGCATATCAGCGGCGGTGGGGGTTTCCTCCTCATCCAAGACCACCACCGTCGTTTCGGTGGTGGTCAGGATCTCCCCTTCTTCAATTTCAGCCCTAGCTGGCTTCGGAGCCATTCCGCCGACCAGCTTCTTCTCAACCGGCTCCTCCGCAGGCGCTGGGGCCGTAAGGGCTGCGGCCGGCCCGGCTGGCTCCCTTCTCCGAATTCTTTTCGCCGGCCTGGACGGCTCTCCGGCCGCCTGCCTCTTCTGCCTCAAAACAGCCTCGAAGTCGCTGGCGGAAACTTTCATTGTTGCACAGAAAAGAATAATGGGCATTAGTGGCGGCATACAGTAAATCGAAGGACGGGATAGAAGGATTCAGGCACCAAGCTCACCGGTCACCGGGGCTAACTCAGCTTCTACCGGGTTCTCCTCGGACAGGAGTTCCTTGTAGCCGATGATTTGACAGTTGGACAGTTGGGTGAATAATTCCCTATCCCTATCCCTCACGGTGGAATCTTCGTTGGAGCTAGTATCGAGCTCCCTTCAAGCGGCCCTTACCCCCTCGACGTGGGCATAAAGAAATCTAGGTTTCTACCCCCTAATTTTGGATGGGAGGCCTAAGGGGAAAGCTCTACCCGGCCTGGTGGTAAATGCCCACCAGGCACCATCACCTTGACGGCGGAGCTTATAGAAAGCTCGGAATAGAGATAGCCCTGGGCAGGCCATCTCGAAATGACAAAGGATGACAAAGGCGCAGATGATCCGAATTGAGTTCGGAGTCAACCGTGCTGGCACTAACCTATACCTATCTAAGAGGTTAAGGAAAAATGGATGGAAAGGAAGGCGCAGCCCGCACCGGAAGAACTCCTCGTACAGAGCGACCCGACCTGGATGGTCAGTGGTCACCCTGTCTTCGGGCCCCGACGCGGATAGGCCAATGAAGTCAGGGACCTGGTATTTAGCCCTAACGGCCTCTACGTCCTTAGAGGTCATGGTTGAGGCCACCCCGCTGGACCCGCTGGATCAGAACTCACCGCCGGAGGAAGCGTCGGACGGCGAGAGGATAGGGGGACTGCCCTAATAGGAGGACCGGAGGTGGTCGGAGGTCCTATTGCCCCCGATTGGTCGCGGATAATGACGCCACCCACCAACTGAGGCATTCGACTACTAGCTACAGGGGCCTGGTCTTCACTACTAGATTGGAAAGACTCCTCTACGGGTCTCTTGCCCTCCCTAATGGCACGGCGGTCCATAGGTGAAGTAAGGGATGAAACTAACCTGGGAATTGGAAGGACTCAGGTCGCAGAAGAACTCAAGGAAGAAGAAAGTGGAAGAAAGCAATGGCAGTGTAAAGGTTTCCGCAGGCTCTTGTAATGCTTTTATAGCCTCCACCATCGGCTAACGCCGCCCGAGATCCTGCCACACGGCGCGCATCCATTACGTTACAGGCTGCCAGCCAAAAATCTCGCCTGCGCCCGAGGCGTGCCGCCTTGATTCACTCCAAAAGGCGTGATCCCTGGCCAATCGTGGGACATAGGAAACAGAGCGGCAATGATGGTCCTTGCCTTTTTCCATCCCCCGATAAGCTCTCTCTGGAGCGATCCGGCGCCAACGTCAGCCTCACCTAGCGCATGATTGCAGGAGATCTTCGAAGCGACGCTGCCTCAGGACAAAGCGCCAGCTCATCAAACCATTTAAAGCGCACTAAGGAGGCAATCATTCTTTTTGAATTTTCGCGCCCCTTTCGTCCAAAGGATTGCAGACACGCAGTCCTTAGTGCTCAGGGCCGGGGGGGCATCTGATGTGACTGGTGCAGCAACAAGGGCAATTTCGGCAAAACCAAAATATTAGTGCGCCCGGCGTCTCCAAGCCCGCCGAGTCGGCCCCGACCATTCCTGGTCGGCCCTTCTCGGCCCCGGCATGTCCAAGCCCGCCGAGTCGGCCCCGACCATTCCTGGTCGGCCCTTCTCGGCCCCGGCGTCTCCAAGCCCACCGAGTCGGCCCCGACCATTCCTGGTCGGTCCCTCTCGGCCCCGGCGTCTCCAAGCCCGCCGAGTCGGCCCCGACCATTCCTGGTCGGCCCCTCTCGGCCCCAGCGTCTCCAAGCCCGCCGAGTCGGCCCCGACCGTTCCTGGTCGGCCCCGGCGTCTCCAAGACCGCCGAGTCGGCCCCGACCGTTCCTGTCGGCCCTCTCGGCTCCGGCATCTCCAAGACCGCCGAGTCGGCCCCGACCGTTCCTGGTCGGCCCCTCTCGGCTCCGGCATCTCCAAGCCCGCCGAGTCGGCCCGACCATTCCTGGTCGGCCCCTCTCGGCCCCGGCATCTCCAAGCCCACCGAGCCAGCCCCGACCGTTCCTGGTCGGCCCCGCCCTGGCACTTTCTAGTCGGCAAGGCTGGCCCCGACCACCCCTGGCCGACCCAACTAAGCCTCGGCTCCCTCGGGAGAGTCGAGACTTCCCGGTTTCCTCCAAATCCGCCCCAACACGGCCTTGGTAGCTCAGGACGCTACCTCTCTGACCCGCGCCGCCTGACAACGTCAGATCCAACTATCCACTGGCCACGCTGCTGATGGGACTAGACCCAACTACCCAATAGCCCCACTAGCTGATGGGACTTAGCCCACCAACCGCCGTTTTCTCCCTCTCTGATGGGACAGGACCAACCAACCAGCCTAGGTTCACACAACTCCAAGAACTCCGTGGACATTCCCTTTTCACGGAATCACACGTGATCATGCAGATGTCAACCCCTATAAAGAGGTGAATCCACTCAGTAATCAGGTATGAGCGATAACCCCAAAAAATCGCTATCCTAACACCCAGAGAGGAATCCCTCCTCCCCGGGAGCACCTTTTTCATCTGAAAAGAATTCATTCGAGCTCCTCTTCTGCTGTGACCTCGATTACTGACTTGAGCGTCGGAGGGTCCCACCGGAGAATCCCTCCGGTCCTGGGGCTTTTTGCAGGAAACTCGGTGAAGCAAAGATCCTCCGATTAATCCGCTTTCTCATCCCAACGTTCAAGATCAGTGATCGGGCGTCATCACTAACAATTCATTGGTGGTGAGAGTTTTATAGGAGAATGTTTCTAAAACAGAGTTTCAACTTTCAAGGCAGAACATGGGCATTTGGTTTTTAATTCTAATGATGTGCCTAGAGTCCATGGGGACCAGATTTTAGAACAAGAAAAAAAGAAAAAGAAAAATCCAAACAGGAATTCTATTCTTGCTTCCTTGAGTAACAGCCTGAACAGGAGCTATGGTTTGATTTTAATATGATGATGCATCTTGCTTGATTCTGAGGATTTATTCTTTTAGAAGTGTATGACCCAATGGATTCTTTCATTATTGTGGGCGCTTGCCTGGCATTCTTTGTTGTTAGAAGATTCCAAACATTGAGAGACATAGGCAGGCAATACCAGAGGCTCAAACTGATGATTGCAAAGCCCACAACTGAATAATTGAAAACTGCTATGTAGATCCAGGACTTTCACATGAATTCTAAACGCATGCATGAGAGAGAGACATCAATCTAAATCCATATGGGTCTCAGCAGGCTGATGTGACAGTCAGTGTGTAAATTAGGCTGATGTGACAGTCAGTGTGAAAGAGGTAGGGTGGCTCTGAGATTCATTTGGATCTAAGGGTGGGGAAGATGATTGGATCCTGAACTTGGCTACATTCGAATGTAACTAAGTCTACCTCATATATATGTGTGTGTATGTTTGTATAAAGCATCTCAAGCAAGTACTAAGATGCCTGATCGGATCACGGATTGAGATGAGATGGGATATGGAGCTTCTCGTTTTATGAAAAAATTGGGACACTTCTGTCCTATGAGACTTAAAACCTTGGTTTTCTCAAACTATTTTGTATGCTTGTTGCTTAATTGTTATTGTTGTTTGTCTCAGAAACAGTGATTTTTTCAGTAAATGTGGTTAGGTACAATATTCAAGACCCATTCACTGTTCTTATCATGCAATATGCCATGTTTTAGCCAAATTTGAGTGGGGTCCATGATGGTACAAACTGATTTCTGGCATGTCAACTAAATGCTAAACAAAATGTTTATCTTACCAAGTTAAGTATATGTGGATGAAAATTTTGTTGTCAAAACTCTGGTGGACCTAATTCCTTTTCTTAATTTTTCCCCCTTTTTTTGGGCAGCAATGCAAGTGATGCGCTTGACAAGCTCCGCTTTCTGTGTTACCGAACCTGAACTTCTGAAGGATGCTGTCGACCTTGACATCCTTATCCAAACCGACAATGACAATGGGATAATTACAATTACGTAAATTCTCTTTGAACTGCAATTATTAGCAACGTGGGGTGCACTTCTTGTACTCTTTAACCTGGGGTGCTCTTCCTGTACGCTAAAGAGATGCCTTAAACAAATGTTTTGTATTTTCTTCAGAGATACTGGTATTTGTATGACCTGACAAGAACTTGTTGACTCTTTGGGAACTATTGCACATAGTGGAACAGCAAAGTTTCTAAAAGCATTGAAGGTATAATGAACCTAATGATGCCATTCATATACCTTGTCTATTGACATCAATACGGTTGATTAACATAGAAGCTGGTGCTGACAGCAATCTAATTGGCCAATTTGGTGTTGGCTTTTATTCAGCATTCCTTGTTTCTGATAAGGTATGTTCTCAACCCAGTCTTCCTGTTTTTTCTAACATATTTTTTCTCCTGATCCTAATCAATACATCAATGAATGTTGTCTAGCTGCAAACATCTTAAGCCTATTTTTTCAAGTGCATGTTCATGCACTTTTAGTTAAATTACTAGTTTCATCTTTTTCATTTTTAACTAATTGCCATAACTTGTGACCAACAGGTTGTTGTTTCAACAAAGAGCCCCAAATCTGATAAGCAATATGTGTGGGAGGGAGAGGCTGGTGCTAGTTCTTTTACAACTCGAGAGGAGACAGACCCAGAAAAACTCCTTCCAAGAGGGACCCGCCTCGCATTGTACCTTAAGGTCTCTAATATACTTGACTAATTGCTTCCAGCTAACTGCTATTATTCCAAAACTCATGTTCTAATATCTCTATTTGTGATTTCTCAGCATGATGACAAGGGTTTTGCTCATCCTGAAAAGATTCAGAAGCTTGTGAAGAACTACTCGCAATTTGTTTCTTTCCCAATATATACATGGCAAGAGAAGGGCTTTACTAAAGAGGTAAACAACATTTGACAAAGTTGACTTTACTTTAACACATTGTCTCTATAAACATAACTTAAATGAAAACAGATCTGATATTTTATTGTTTGCATCAGATTGAAGTTGATGAGGATCCTGCTGAAGCTAATAAGGTTGGGGAGGAAGATTCCAAAGCTGAGGTAACTGCTTGAAATTTTCATGTTGTATACTGTAGCCGTATCTCTGTGCTTCTGATATTGTGGAGGTTAACTGATAGTTGTCTAGTAATTTATTTGACGTTTGATCATGATATTCTTACAGAAGAAGAAGAAGACCAAGAAAGTTGTGGAGAGGTATTGGGACTGGGAGCTCACAAAGGAAACCCAGCCTATATGGGTGAGTACGATTTCTCCTGTTCTGCATAAAGGTTGGAGTTCTTGATTACATAGCCCGTATATATATTTTTTCCACCTTTTTTTCCAATCAAGTGGCATATATTAATATTCATGTTTCTGTGCAGCTTCACAACCCTAAAGATGTCACCACTGAGGAGTACAATGAGTTCTACAAGAAGACTTTTGATGAGTACTTGGATCCCTTGGCGTCATCGCACTTCACCATAGAGGTATGCCTCTTGTTTTCTTTTTCCTTCTGATTGGTAAAAGGGAAATTTGTTGAGTAGGAATGTACTAAACCTGAAAGTTTATCTGACGTTTCTCTGATTGGTAGTGAGAGAGTGGTGTTTGTGCTGCTATCTGACTACAGACTTTCACATAAAGTAATATAAAGTGACAGTTTAATTTGTCACCAACACATGGTCTTAGATCTGATGGAGTGATCAGTCAGCTGCATCTTGTGGTCCAATTATCACACCATTGCATTTATGGTAGTATAAAATTTTACATCCAAATTTTTTGTTGTATAAAGTGTTGCCCATATATTGCAACCCAAGCGGGGGTGAATTGGGTTCTTTTTAAAAATTATTAATAATTAGCAAATATGTGCTTTTTAGAAAATTTCAGTATTAACGGATAGTGACGTGAAGTGTAGAGAAAATATTCAAGCACCACAAAAATTTAAATCACACAAACACAGGCAATTTATAGTGGTTCAGTGCCAACCCTGCACCTACATCCACGTCCCAAGAACCCATTGGGAATTTTTACTAACCATCATAGCCAACCTGGTTAGCAACTTGTTTACAGGCACAAAGAAGCCTTACACCTAGCCTTCCAAGCTAGCCTCTTGTTTTCCGAGCATAAGAAAGCCTTATACGGGTAGACCTCTACCCTTACAAGTTTCACCACTATGAAACTTAAATATCGAGCACAATAATATAAGCAGTGTATACAGGAAGCTCCTTAAGTGAGCAGATATTCAAAAGAAATACTTTACAAAATATGAAGACCACTCTACGGAATGGATTATTCTTCCTTTGAGCACGTTGGAGGAATGGATGAAGCTTGACTGCTTTTCAGAATGTGGCTGAAGCTTTGATATCACTTTCACCGATGAAAACTTTTGAAGTGGCACTCTAAAAAATTTTTCAGAACTCTCTCAGCCTTTCCTTCCTCACTTAAAATTTCCTTCCCCTTATTTTTTCTTTCCACTCAACTAAGATGAATTGCCTTGCTCGGCTTTTATTTCTTGGATGAGAGCTTTGGAGGGCCTATTTATAGGCACGAAGCAGAATGTTGCCATTGAGAGGAGTGGAGGAGCATTGAATGCTTGCATTGAAAGCAATAAACAAAGCTTAGCATTTAAAGGGAAGCAGGTAAGCTTTGAAAAATTTAACCAGGCAATCAAGACAAGTTGCGGACTTTTGAAGATTTCATCCCAGGCTATCAGACTTCCATTGAAGAAGACGATGGCTCTTTGAAAATCCATTCCTAGGCAATTAAAGCAGGCAAGCATGCATTTGAAATTCCTTCCTCATGTTAGATAAAAACAGCGAGATGAAAGTTTCGTTTGAAAAAACCAATCCCAGGCAAATTTCCATTTACGATGTAGGAGAAGAAGTCTTAGACAAAGGCTTTGATTTAAAATTTTCACTCAATTGTTAAGGAAATCGGTAGCAATTAAGACACCATTTAATGAGCAAGAGTTAATCCTTTCACATTGCAATCCAATTTCATCGATTAAAGACTTCAGAAAGAGCAATTGCAATCATCAATGGCAAAGCAGAGTTTGCAGAATTTCGGGAAGAAGAACAGAAGAACGCAAGAAATCTACGTCTGGTTATTTTTAATGGGATTTACGGTTTTATCATTGGGATTTTACAATTTTGCCACTGACTACTTTCAATGGGATTTATAGTTTTGCCACTAGGATTTTACAGTTTTGCCACTGGGATTTTACAGTTTTGCCACTGACTGCTTTCAATGGAATTTGGACAAGTGTCATGCAATGCTTTGAAAAATAATTTTCACATGATAAATCATCAAAGATAGATTTAGTCATTTGAGAAATAAATGATAAAACATTAAGGAGCCATGATAAAACATTTGAGTTTAGTGCAAGACACAATCAATAAAAATTTAGATGGACAGGGATGCTTCAAAAAATAATTTTTACGTGAAGAATATCTAAAGCCAGTTCAGTACGTTTTGAAAAACAGAAGCAATCTGTGTTACCTTTGATATGTGGAATACCTTAATTTGAAGTAACACCTTTTTTTTTCATGATGAATTCCTTGAAATCACTGTCTCAACAAAATTCTTAGTACTATACTTAATCGTTTTGTATTCATCAAAATCAATACAAGGTCAACAATCTTTCCCTTTTTGATGATGACAAAACCATTAAGTATACAATATATAAAGAACATTTTCGAACTTATCATTCCTGGGCAAGTTGAAGTCAAAGACAAGGTTTCAAAAAAATATATATCATAAAATATTTCTCCCCATTTTTCAAATACACATGCGTGTGTCAAATTAGTATGCATATGCTTTTCAAAATTAGTACATATGCTTTTTCAATTTTTTCAAAATAAAAAATATGATAAATCAGAATGTATGCTTTTTCAATTTTTTCAAAATCAAAAAATATGATAAATCAGAATGTATGCTTTTACCCAAAAATTATAATGTATGCCTTTACCTCATAATGTATGCCTTTACCTTTTCTCTCCCTTTTTGTCATTAATCAAAAAGAAGATGAAAGGATATGCATATTTTTACTGTATGTCTCAATAAATTAAATAGCATAAGGATCACAGAAATGAACACAATCTTACATAGATCAAGCAGTTGATACAATTCATACACACCATACAAATTAAATTAATACAAACCATACAAGCCATAAGTATCACACAAGCCAAATTAATGCAAACCATACAAACTTACATTCGTCTCCCCTTAAATATTTCAAATTGATACCATTTGATCTATATGCAATAAAGGTTTCATGCAGAAAATGATACCAATATCATATAATTCAAGCATTTTATGATCCAAGACTCACAATAGAATCATGTTAAGCAAGGAGTATGCAAATCAAACTGATACCAATTATTGCTCGATCATGGGGACCTCCCATGTCACCTAACAAGTATACCTATTAGATATAAAAAAAAACTGATACCACTTGTTTCTGTTACTGATACCAATTTCAAATCAAGCTGATACCAAATGAAAAATAATGATAATTGTTGCCCGTTCATGCCTTAATTAAACCTAAATCCCTTGTTACCGTGGCTGATACCAATAGTTGGCCGGCCGGCTGGTTGGCCAACGAGGTATTCCAAGGGTATTTTCAATAGTTCAGGGTTTAAAATGCATAAAAAGGAATAGGCATTCAAATATCATGGCCGAATAATTCATAGATGATCTTGATAGTCCAGGAAAATAAGGATCCTGAAGATAAGTTGATAAGGTTTCATATGGATCTAGTTTCATGCAAAGATCATAAGTGCAGAAGAGTATAAAAATCAAACAATCATAGCAGCTTGCTAAATTGAAGGGTCTAGCATACCTAGCTCCCTTCTAATTTCACAAAACTTAGATTCATCAAGGGGTTTTATAAAAATATCAGCGAGTTGCTTATCAGTACATACATGCTTAAGCACCACATTACCATTATTAACATGATCTCTAACGAAGTGATGTCTAATTTTTATATGTTTTGTCCTAGAGTGTTGGATAGGATTTTTAGTTAAATTTATGACGCTAGTATTATCACATTTTATAGGAATGTCGTTAAGTTTGATGCCATAATCTTCTAGTTGTTGCTTAATCCACAAGATTTGAGCACAACAACTTCTAGCTGAAATATATTCAGCCTCAGCAGTGGATAATGCTACAAAAGTTTATTTCTTGCTAAACCAAGAGATTAAGTTAACCCCTAAAAATTGGCAAGTTTCACTAGTAGATTTTCTATCCAATTTATATCCAGTAAAATTAGAATCAGTGTAACCTTTTAAGTCTATGCTTGATTGTTTATCATACCATAATTCTAAGTTTTTAGTACCATTTAAATATTTAAGGATTCTTTTAACTGCAATTAGGTGAGATTCTTTAGTATTAGCTTGGAACTTAGCACACATACAAATACTAAATAATATGTTCGGTCTACTAGTGGTTAAGTACAATAGAGATCCTATCATGCCTTTATAATGTTTTATATCAACTGATTTATCAGTACTACTAGAATCTAATTTACAAGAAGAGCTCATAGGGGTACCAATACTTTTTGAGGTCTCCATGCCAAATTTTTTTAAAATTTCTTTGGTGTACTTGGTTTGGCTAATGAAGATCCCTTTCTTACTTTGCTTAATTTGAAGTCCAAGAAAGTAGTTTAATTCTTCCATCATGCTTCTCGAATTCTTCCTGCATAAGCTTAGCAAAGTCTTGGCACAAGGAGTCATTAGTAGCACCAAAAATTAATCATCAACATATATTTGTACAATCAGCATATTTTATTTTTTCTTTTAATAAACAGTGTTGTATCAACATTTCCTCTAATGAAGTTATTATTAATCAAGAATTTACTCAATCTATCATACTAAGCCCTGGGTGCTTGTTTCAAGCCATATAAAGCCTTGTTCAGTTTGAATACATGGTTTGGAAGCAAGTAATTTTCAAAACCAGATGGTTGTTCAACAAATACTTGTTCAGCAATATATCCATTAAGGAATGCATTCTTAACATCCATTTGATATAATTTAAAGTCCATGAAGCATGCAAATGCAAGAAGTAATCTAATTGCTTCTAATCTAGCAACAGGCGCAAATGTTTCATCAAAATCAATTCTTCTTCCTGACTATATCCTTTTGCTACTAATCTTGCTTTATTTTTAATGACATTGCCATGCTCATCTAATTTATTTCTAAATACCCATTTAGTTTCTATAATAGGGTGATCATTTGGTCTATCAACTAGTGTTCAAACATTATTCCGTTCAAATTGATTAAGTTCCTCATACATAGCATTTATCTAGTCTACATCATTTTTAGCATCTTCATAACATTTAGGCTCTATTTGTGAAACAAAAGCTAAATTAATATAAGCATCTCTAAATGATGACCTAGTCCAACACCATGTGATGGATCACCTAAGATTAATTCTTTAGGGTGATTATGAGCATACCTCCATTCCTTATCGAGTCCATGATTACCTTGAAGTTCAGTTTGTTGAATTGGATTAGTGCCATTTTCTTGGCTGACATAATCATCTTTTCTTTCCTTCTCATTTATTATAAGCTCTCTTACTCCATCTTCAAGGATATCTGCATCATCAGTTAGCTCTCTTTTCCTTGATGGAAGATCATTAGTCTCATCAAAAACAATATGAATTGATTCTTCCACTACTAAGGTTTTCTTGTTAAAAACTCTGTATGCTTTACTAGAAGTTGAGTAACCGAGAAATATTCCTTCATCTGATTTAGCATCAAATTTATCAAGACTTGATTTACCATTATTTAGAATAAAACATCGGCAACCAAAAATATGAAAATATCCAATGTTAGGTTTTCTTCCTTTTCAAAGTTCATAGGGGTCTTTTGCAAAATCGATCTAACCAAAGCATGATTTAAAACATAACATGCTGTATTAATAGCTTTAGCCCAAAAATATTTTGGGAGATAACTTTCATACAGCATGGTTCTGGCCATTTCTTCAAGAGTTCTATTCTTTTCTTAACAACACCATTTTGTTGAGGAGTCTTAGGAGCAGAGAAATTATGGTCAATTCCATGTTCATTACAAAAATTTTCAAAGTGTTGATTTTCAAACTCTTTTCCATGATCACTTCTAATTGATCAAACTTGAAGACCTTTTTCATTTGTTATTTTTCTAAAGAGTTTTAGAAAAGCTGCAAATACCTCATCTTTACTTGTTAAAAATAAAACCCAAGTAAAACGCGAGAAATCATCTATAATCACAAAACCATAACGTTTATCGCCTAGACTTGTGGTTCTAGTTGGTCCAAATAAATCCATATGCAAAAGTTCTAAAGGTTTAGAGGTTGAAATCATATTTTTAGATTTGAATGAAACTCTAGTTTGTTTTCTGAATTGACATGCATCACAAATCTTATCTTTTTCAAAATTTAATTTTGGTTTGACTAAATCATTTTTGATTAATTTTGAAAGCAAGTCCATGCTGACATGTGCAAGCCTACGATGCCATAACCAACTAGTTTCATCAATTATAGCATTCATGGCAACTAGACAATCAAAATTTTGGTCATTCAAATCATTCAAACAACAATGTAAACATTACCATGCCTATGACTAATAAGTTTCATGCAATTATCGGCAGGATTAGTAACAATGCATAAAGATGATTCAAAAATAACCTTAAAACCTTTATCACATAATTGACTAATACTTAATAAATTATGTTTTAAACCATTTACAAGCAAGACATTATCAATAAATGCATGAGGAGTTATACCAATTTTACCAATGCCAACAATTTTGCCCTGACCATTATCACCAAAGGTAACTACTCCTCCATCTTTTGCTTCCAAAGTGATGAATTATGATTCATCACCAGTCATGTGTCTTGAACATCCGCTGTCTAAATACCATTTTCTTTTAGTTGCTTGGGTTGCAAGGCACACCTGCATCCATAATGTCAAGTCTTTGTTTTAGGTACCCAAGCTTTCTTGGGTCCTTTGGGGTTAATCGGCCTGGTTCCTTTTGGAACCCATAATTTCTTAATACTGTGTGTGAGACATGAATATGCTTTATGACCAGGTTTTCTACATTTAAAGCATGTAATTTTTGCAGAATCACTAGCATGCATGAAAATATTTTTCAAGAATTTTTGTTTCTTCATAATATCATATTCGAGACCGACTTTGTTGCAAATTGCTCTTTGATTATTCAGAATCATTTCTAATTTATTTGAGCTCATAGTAAATTTCTCTACTATAGTCTTAATTTATCTACTTCATTCTTCAAGTCATTATTTTCTTGAAGCAAAGATTCATTT
Source organism: Calamus simplicifolius (assembly GCA_900491605.1). Taxonomy (NCBI): domain Eukaryota; kingdom Viridiplantae; phylum Streptophyta; class Magnoliopsida; order Arecales; family Arecaceae; genus Calamus; species Calamus simplicifolius. Next base: position 7,565 of record UESW01000167.1, on the reverse strand, counting down.
TCCTTTGAAAGTTTTTGTTTTTCAAAACTTAAGTAATTGACTTGATTTTTTAATTCTTTGTTTTTAGAACTTAAGTTAGCAGAATCATCAACTAATTCATAAAATGCACTATGCAATTCTTCAAAAGTAAAATCATCTAGTAAATTAGGGCTTACCTCTTCATTGTCTGCCATGAAGCATAGGTTGGCTTTCTCATTCTTTTCATCTTTCTCGGAGCTTGATTCATCGCTATGACTCCAAGTGGCAATCATTGCTTTCTTCTTGAATTTCTTGGGACCTTTTTTAATAGAGGGCATTCAGATCTAAAATGACCCGGCTTTTTACATTCATAAATATAAGGGGCTGATCTTTATTATTTTCTTTACTATGCTCCCCTTTCACAAATTGTCTCCTTTTTCCTTCAAATTTTTTCTTTCTTATGAATTTCTTAAATTTTCGAGTGATAAGAGCCATCTCCTCATCTTCCTCACTATCACTAGTGCTTACCTCACTTTCTTCATTTAGTATAGCACTCTTCAATGCCATTGTTCTTTTCTTCTTAAACTCATCCTCATCAAGGTGTTATCGCTGTTGCAGCTCATGAGTCATTAGTGACCCAACCAGTTCTTCTAATGATAGAGTGTTGAGGTCCTTGGCTTCTTGTATTGCAGTGACCTTAGCCTTCCAAGACCTAGGCAAGGATCTCAAAATTTTTCTAACAAGTTCACCATTAGTATAAGATTTTTCAAGGCTTTTTAACCCATTAATGATGTCGGTAAACTTTGTAAACATATCAGTAATATTTTTAGTAGAATCCATTTTAAATAATTCATATTTATGCACAAGCATATTTATTTTGGATTCTTTAACTTGATTAGTACCTTCATGGTAAAGCAGAACAGCAAGTAGAAATACGATTAAATTCATTAGCATCCAATGAACAATATAAAACATTCATAGCTTTAGCATTAAGTTGAGCCATTTTCTTATCAAGCACATCCCAATCCATTTTCGGTTTGGGAATAACAATATCATCAGATTTAATAGTGGGTTTGTGAGGTCCATTGACTATGATGCTCCATAAATCATAATCAAGTGCTTGAATAAAAATTTTCATACGTGCTTTTCAATAAGTGTAATTTATGCCATTAAAAAGTGGTGGTCTATTAGTTGACTGTCCCTTACTCAATATGGAACTCATTTGGGTTGTCATAATCTTTGGCTCAAAGATTTTTAAGACTTAGTAACAAGAGCACCTGCTCTGATACCACTTGTTGCTCAGATATTGCAACCCAAGAGAGGAGGTGAATTGGGTTCTTTTTCAAAATTATTAATAATTAGCAAATATGTGCTTTTTAGAAAATTTTAGTATTAACGAAAAATGAGTGAAGTATAGAAAAACTATTCAAGTACCACAAAAATTTAAATCAAACAAACACAGGCAATTTATAGTGGTTCGGTGCCAATCCTGCACCTACATCCACTCCCCAAGAACCCTTTGGGAATTTTTACTAACCATCCTAGCCAACCTGGCTAGCAACTTATTTATAGGCAAAAGGAGCCTCACACCTAGCCTTCCAGGCTAGTCTCTTGTTTTTCAGGCACAAGGAAGCCTTACACGGGTAGACCTCTACCTTATAAATTTCGCCACTATGAAACTTAAATACCAAGCATAATAATATAAGCAGTGTATACAGGAAGCTCCTTAAGTGAGCAAATATTCAAAAGAAATACTTTACAAAATATGAAGACCACTCTATAGAATGGATTCTTTCTTTGAGCACGTTGGAGGAATGGATGAAGCTTGACTGCTTTTTAGAATGTGGCTGGAGCTTAGATATCACTTTCATTGATGAAAACTTTTGAAGTGGCACTCTAGAAAATTTTTCAGAACTCTCTCAGCCTTTCCTTCCTCACTTAAAATTTCCTTTCTTGATTTTTTCTTTCCACTCAACTAAGATGAATTGCCTTGCTCGCTTTTATATCTTGGATGAGAGCTTTGGAGGGCCTATTTATAGGCACGAAGTAGTGGAGGAGCATTAAATGCAAGCATTGAATGTTTGCATTGAAAGCAATAAACAAAGCTTAGCATTTAAAGGAAGCAGGTAAGCTTCGAAAAATTTAACCAGGCAATCAAGACAAGCTGCGGACATTTGAAGATTTCATCCCAGGCTATCAGACTGTTGTTGAAGAAGACGATGGCTCTTTGAAAATCCATTCCCAGGCAATTAAGGCAGGCAAGCATGCATTTGAAATTCCTTCCTCATGTCAAATAAAAACAGCGAGATGAAAGCTTCGTTTGAAAAAACCAATCCCAGACAAATTTCCATTTACGATGTAGGAGAACAAGTCTTCAGACGGAGGCTTTGATTTGAAAATTTTACTCAATTGTCAAGGAAATCGGTAGCAATTAAGACACCATTAATGAGCAAGAGTTAATTCTTTCACATTGCAATCCAATTTCATCGATTAAAGACTTCAGAAAGAGCAATTGCAATCATCAATGGCGAAGTAGAGTATGTGGAATTTCGGAAGAAGAATAGAAGAATGCAAGAAATCTGCGTCTAGTTATTTTTAATGGGATTTAAGGTTTTGCCACTGGATTTTACAGTTTTGCCACTGACTGCTTTCAATGGGATTTACAGTTTTGCCACTGGGATTTTACAGTTTTGCCACTGACTGCTTTCAATGGGATTTGGACAAGTGTCATGCAATGCTTTGAAAAATAATTTTCACATGATAAATCATCAAAGATAGATTTAGTCATTTGAGAAATAAATGATAAAACATTGAGGAGCCATGATAAAACATTTAGACTTGATAAAACATTTGAGTTCAGTGCAAGACACAATCAATAAAAATTTAGATGGACAGGGATGCTTCGTAAAATATTTTTACGAAAAAATATTGAAAGCCAGTTCGGTACGTTTTGAAAAACAGAAGCAATCTGTGTTACCTTTGATACGCGGAATACCTTAATTTGAAGTAACACCTTTTTTTTATGATGAATTCCCTGAAATCACTGTCTCAACAAAATTCTTAGTACTATATCGTTTTGTATTCATCAAAATCAATACGAGGTCAACATAAAGTATTTTATGGAATCAAAGATTTAAAACTAGCTCTTTGATGTATAAAAACCGTAGGTTGATATACTCTTTTATACCCTTTCATAACCTTCAATTACAAGAGAGTACCAGATTAGTTTGATGTTCCCTTGTGTTGGAAAAATATTATCCCAGAAAATAATAGCATATATGAGAAGCTTAAGCTCATTGTCTGTTGTATTATGAGATCCCTAGTCCTTGGTTATACAAGGTGAAGGTCACCAGAGTACAAATGTCTCTAACTTGTTTCTTGCTACCGTGCTGTTTGTTCCTGTTGAAGAAGAATGCCCTTGGAATGCAACTAGTTCATGTTACCACCTGCACAAGTCTATTTCATCACATACATTCAAGCACACATGCACTTGTATTCGTTTTTTTTTTTAATGTGCACCCAACAGTACTCACTGCACTGCCCTGGTTGTCCCACAGAAACTTTTATTGTTATTTTGGTACACCTTGATGTATTTTTCCCTAGCCTCTTCAAATTACTTATTGCAGGGTGAGGTGGAATTCAGATCTATTCTTTTTGTGCCTGCCACAAGAAAGGATGACATAGTTAGCACAAAGATGAAGAACATTAGATTCTATGTCAAGCGTGTATTCATATCTGATGACTTTGATGGAGAACTGGTAAGAAGGACGTTCACCCCTTAGTATATTGCCTTAACACTTTTATTTCTTTCATTTTTGTTTAAGGAAATTAATATTCATTCTTTTTGTTGTTTAGTTCCCAAAATACCTGAGCTTTGTCAAAGGTGTTGTTGATTCAAATGACCTTCCACTGAATGTCTCTCGTGAGATCCTTCAAGAAAGTCGAATTGTAAGAATATTTGCTGGAACTGCTGTATCTTGAGATATTCTTCACCTTTTCCTGGACATATTTAGAATCACCAACATTTAGTAGGAAGAACTTCATGTTGGTTGCTTTCTGCTGTTGTCTTGATAGGTGCGCATCATGAGAAAGCTATTGGTTCGCAAGGCTTTTGATATGATACTGAGCATTTCTCTCAGTGAAAACAAAGAAGTAAGATGTTCTTTTCATTTGCATTCAGGCTAATTTGTGGGTAGTTCTGTTGTTAGGACTGCAGTCTCTCTATTCAGAGCCCAGTCCATTTTTCTCACATTCTCAGTACCTAACTTGGTTGGGCAATCCTTTTTTCCCCAAATGTTTTCATGTCTCTATTTTATTTTATTTTATTTTTAATTCTAATTACTTACTTTAGGACTTTGAGAAGTTCTGGGACAACTTTGGCAAAATTCTGAAACTGGGCTGCATAGAAGATCACTCAAATCACAAACGCATTGCTCCACTTCTTCGGTTCTTCTCTTCTCAGAGTGAGGAAGAGTTAATTAGCTTAGATGAGTATGTTGAGAATATGAAACCAGAACAAAAGGATATCTACTACATTGCAACAGACAGCTTGACAAGTGCAAAAAATGCTCCTTTCCTAGAGAAACTAATTGAAACAGATTTTGAGGTATACTCATCGTACTGATGACATTTATTCTACCATAAATAGAACAATTTATCATATTTGTCAATGTGCTATGATTTTCTTCATTTGTCACAACTCCTAATGTGTTGTTTATTAACCTTTTCTGCTGTTTTCCTTTGTTGCAGGTACTATTTTTAGTCGATCCCATGGATGAAGTTGCCATCCAAAACCTGAAGTCCTATAAGGAGAACAACTTTGTTGATATCAGCAAGGAAGACCTGGACCTAGGTTGGTTACTACTACTTTCCTTTTTTGTATATGATCGAGTATGGATAATTGTTCCTTTTAGCTTGTGGAGATCTGTGTAGATGTGGCCACACTAATTGGTTATGTCTCATGACATTTCTGAACTATCCTCTATAAATTACGTGGCAACATCAGTGATCAATGTCTCATGGTATTTCTTGCATTCTAAGACAACTTAATCTACCCCACCAACTTGGAGTTTTATCTGTACTATATTATATGAAGAGAATTTTGAACTTTGGAATATGTTGGATTCCATCTTTGAACCTTTTTGACAAACATGTCCTTTAGTTAATTTAAAACTACCTTCACTTGTCAAGGGAAAAAAGAGAAGGAAAAAAAGGCTTTGAGTCCCAACCTATTGTGAAACAGTCCCATAAAGGAAAGAAATCCTCAAATCTCCTGTTAATGGGTCCTCTTTGTTCCCATTTAAATTCAAATTATATTTTGAATACGTTGTCCGAGCTTTTAAACTTTTTTCACAAAACATGATCTAGATATTTACAAAATAAATCTTTACCAATAAAACCATGAACCCGTGAGCTGAAGTCGAGGATTAGACCCATTCTATGCGCAATAATCATCTTAGAATTTGCTATTGTCATTCTTAGATCCATGTTTGCTTTTCCTTCATATACTTTTGTCCATTTATTCTATTTTATTTATTTATATTTTACATTTCAAGCTTATTTTATTATTTTATTCTATTTTTCCTCCCGCATAATTGCATGTGCTAGTTTGCCAGTGTTTAAATTATAAGTAGATAATTTAAGCATCAATCAACTACCAGCTGTCTATTATGTTACATGAAAGTCTCTATTGCTTCAGTCTCATCTAAATGCACGGTGTGTTTGTTTCCATGTTGAGTACCTTAGCTTTGAGTTCCAAGCAGTTCTGAGAACTTAAGTTATGCTGTTTGTGTTGGAGCAACTTGGTGCATAGGAAGTAAATTTGTGGACATTAAAACCATCATTAAATTATTATTGATTATTATTGATGATGATTATTATTTGAATACTGCATAAATGATCCATTTGTAAGAGGGGAATGAACAAAAGGGCATTAAAGTAAGCATTTAGTGCCCTGCTTTCCCAGCCATAACTTGATTTTGGAGGCCCCCAGCCTGAAGTCTAAGTTTGGCAATTTTTCTGCAGTCGGAATACAAGTTCCTTTCTTCTGCTGTTCACTTTGAAACAAATGCACTGTAATAATCTAGTGGAGCCTGGAAAGATTATATGCCAAGTGGTATTTCATTTATTTTTTAATTCATATATTAATTTCTGATGCAGTATCTGTTATAAATCATGGTTGCCAGGTGATAAGAATGAGGAGAAGGAGATGGAAATTAAGCAGGAATTTGCCCAGACCTGTGACTGGATCAAGAAGAGGTTGGGAGACAAGGTTGCCCGTGTTGACATTTCCAGCCGCCTTTGCAGCTCTCCATGTGTTCTTGTTTCTGGGAAGTTTGGCTGGTCTGCTAATATGGAGAGGCAAGTCTCTCATAACAGTGCAGTTGCTTGTGACGATAATTGATGGGGCCAGTTGACACCATGAAAAAATGAAAATTTTCAAACGACCTCAAAGGCGGACAGACTCCAGCGCCAGCCGCCAGCGTCGGTCTCCATCGCCAGCCTCCAGCGCCAGCCGCCAGCATCGGCCTCCAGCGACGGCCTCCAGCGTCTTACTCCATCGCCAGCCTCCAGCGCTGGCCAAAGGCCGACAGACTCCAGCGCCGGCCGCTAGCGTCGGCCTCCCGCGACAGCCTCCAGCGTCGGTCTCCAGCGCTGGCCAAAGGCCGACAGACTCCAGCGTCAGCCGCCAGCATCGGCCTCCAGCGACGGCCTCCAAGGCCGGCACATCAAAGGCCGACACCTGCCAAGACCGACCTCTCCAAGCCAGGCCGCCTCGGCACATTCCTAGCCGCCCCGGCCTCTGCGAGCCAGGCGGCCCCGGCACATTCCTAGCTGGCCCCGGCGTCTCCAAGCCAGGCAGCCCCGGTACATTCCCAGCCGCCCCGGCGTCTCCAAGCCAGGCGGCCCCGGCACATTCCCAGCCAGCCACGACATGTCCAAACTAGCCGGCCCCGGCCTCTCCAAGCTAGCGGCCCCGGTTCCTAGCCGGCCCCGGCGTCTCCAAGCCAGGCGGCCCGGTTCCTAGCCGGCCCCGGCCTCTGCAAGCCAGCGGCCCCGGCACATTCCTAGCCAGCCCCGCGTCTTCAGGCCAGGTGGCTCCGGTTCCTAGCCGCCCCGACGTCTCCAAGCCAGGCGGCCCCGGTTCCTAGCCGACCTCGGCCTCTGCAAGCGGCGGCCCCGGCACATTCCTGCTGGCCCCGGCGTCTCCAACCAGGCGACCCCGGCACATTCCTAACCGGCCCCGGCGTCTTCAAGCCAGGCGGCCCCGGCACATTCCTAGCTGCCACGGCGTGTCCAAGCTAGCCGCCCTCAGCACTAAACCAGGCGGCCCCTACTTCTCTACGTAGGTCGCCCCCGACACTTCCTCCCTCCGCTCTCCTCCCGCCGAGTCAGCAAGGCCATCCTGCCGTCCGACTCGCCCGGCATCCCCCGTCCCCCGAGTCGGCCAAGGCCGTCCCCGGCCGCCGACTCGGCCCCGCCGTCTCCAGACCCGCCGATCGGCCAGGCCATCCCGGCCGGTCCGACTCAGACCCGATGCCTCCGTCCCACCGTGCCGGCCAAGGCCATCCCCGGCCGGCCCGACTCGGCCCCGTCGTCTCCAAGTC
>UESW01000166.1:0-66828 GCA_900491605.1 Calamus simplicifolius | reverse complement strand
CAGGGCTTGGATCGATCACAACCATCGGATCTTTGCCAATCGGACCGATCGCAATGGTCCGGGATCGGTCGTGGCCGATCGGATCATGGCTTGGATCGATCGCAACTGTTGGATCATCACCGATCGGACCGATCGCCATGGTCCGAGATTGGTCGTGGCCGATCGGGATCACGTCTTGGATCGATCGCAACCGTCGGATCATCGCCGATCTGGACCGATCGCAACGGTCCAGGATCTATCGTGGCCGATCGGGATCAGGGCTTGGATCGATCGCAACCGTCGGATCGTCACCGATCGGACCGATCGCCACGGTCCGAGATGGTCGTGGCCGATCGGGATCACGGCTTGGATCGATCACAACCATCGGATCGTCGCCAATCTTGGACCGATTGCAACAGTCCGGGATCGGTCGTGGCCGATCGGGATCAGGGCTTGGATCGATCGCAACCGTCGGATCGTCGCCGATCGGACCGATCGCCACGGTCTGAGATCGGTTGTGGCCGATCGGGATCACGGCTTGGATCGATTGGAACCGTCGGATCGCTAGCAATGTCGGACCGATCGCATCGGTCTGGAATCGGTCATGGCTGATCGGGATAAGGGCTTGGATCGATCGCAATCGTCGATCATCGCCGATCTGGACCGATCGCCATGGTCCGGGATCGGTCGTGGCCGATCGGGATCAGGGCTTGGATCGATCGCAACCGTCGGATCGTCGCCGATCGGACCGATCGCCACGGTCCGAGATCGGTCGTGGCCGATCGGGATCACGGCTTGGATCGATCGCAACCGTCGGATCATCGCCGATCTTGGACCGATCGCAACGGTCCGGGATCGGTCATGGCCGATCGGGATCAGGGCTTGGATCGATCGCAACCGTCGGATCGTCGCCGATCTTGAACTGATCGCCACGGTTCGGGATCGGTCGTGGCCGATCGGGATCACGGCTTGGATTGATCACAATCGTTGGATCGTCGCCGATCGGACCGATCGCCACGGTCCAAGATCGGTCGTGGCTGATCGGGATCATGGCTTAGATCGATCGCAACCGTCGGATCGTCGCCGATCTTGGACCGATCGCAACGGTCCGGGATCGGTCGTGGCCGATCGGGATCAGGGCTTGGATCGATCGCAACCATCGGATCGTCGCGGATCGCCACGGTCCGAGATCGGTCGTGGCCGATCGGGATCAGGGCTTGATCGATCGCAACCGTCAGATCGTCGCCGATCGGACCGATTGCCACAGTCCGAGATCGGTCTTGGCCGATCGGGATCAGGGCTTGGATCGATCGCAACCGTCAGATCTTTGCCGATCGGACCGATCGTAACGGTCCGGGATCGATCGTGGCCGATCGGGATCAGGGCTTGGATCGATCACAACCATCGGATCTTTGCCAATCGGACCGATCGCAACGGTCCAGGATCGGTCGTGGCCGATCGGGATCAGGTCTTGGATCGATCGCAACCGTCGGATCGTCACCGATCGGACCGATCGCCACGGTCCGAGATTGGTCGTGGCCGATCGGGATCACGTCTTGGTTCGATCGCAACCGTCGGATCGTCGCCGATCTTGGACCGATCGCAACGGTCCAGGATCAGTCGTGGCCGATCGGGATCAGGGCTTGGATCGATCGCAACCGTCGGATCGTCACCGATCGGACCGATCGCCATGGTCCGAGATTGGTCGTGGCCGATCGGGATCACGGCTTGGATCGATCGCAACCGTCGAATCATCGCCGATCTTGGACCGATCGCAACGGTCCGGGATCGGTCATGGCCGATCGGGATCAGGGCTTGGATCGATCGCAACCGTCGGATCATTGCCGATCGGACCGATCGCCATGGTCTGAGATCGGTCGTGGCCGATCGGGATCACGGCTTGGATTGATTGGAACCGTCGGATCGCCAGCAATGTCGGACCGATCGCATCGGTCTGGAATCGGTCGTGGTCGATCGGGATCAGGGCTTGGATCGATCGCAATCGTCGGATCGTCGCCGATCTTGGACCGATCGCCATGGTCCGGGATCGATCGTGGCTGATCGGGATCAGGGCTTAGATCGATCGCAACCGTCGGATCGTCACCGATCGGACCGATCGCCACGGTCCGAGATCGGTCATGGCCGATCGGGATCACGGCTTGGATCGATCGCAACCGTCGGATCATCGCCGATCTTGGACCAATCGCAACGGTCCGGGATCGGTCATGGGGGATCGGGATCAGGGCTTGGATCGATCGCAACTGTCAGATCATCGCCGATCTTGGACCGATCGCCATGGTTCGGGATCGGTCGTGGCCGATCGAGATCACGGCTTGGATCGATCGCAACCGTCGGATCATCGCCGATTGGACCGATCGCCACGGTCCGAGATCGGTCGTGGCCGATCGGGATCACGGCTTGGATCGATCGCAACCGTTAGATCGTCGCCGATCTTGGACCGATCGCAATGGTCCAGGATCGGTCGTGGCCGATCGGGATCAGGGCTTGGATCGATCGCAACCGTCGGATCGTCGCCGATCGGACCGATTGCCACGGTCCGAGATCGGTCGTTGGCCGATCGGGATCAAGGCTTGGATCGATCGCAACCGTCGGATCGTCGCCGATCGGACTGATTTCCACGGTCCGAGATCGGTCGTGGCCGATCGGGATCAGGGCTTTGATCGATCGCATCCGTCGGATCTTTTCTGATCGGACCAATCGCAACGGTCCGGGATCGGTCGTGGCCGATCGGGATCAGGGCTTGGATCGATCACAACCGTCGGATCTTTGCCAATCGGACCGATCGCAACGGTCCGGGATCGGTCGTGGCCGATCGGGATCAGGGCTTGGATCGATCGCAACCGTCGGATCGTCACCGATCGGATCGATCGCCACGGTCCGAGATTGGTCATGGCCGATCGGGATCATGGCTTGGATCGATCGCAACCGTCGGATCATCACCGATCTTGGACCGATTGCAACGGTCCAGGATCGGTCGTGGCCGATCGGGATCAGGGCTTGGATCGATCGCAACCGTCGGATCGTCACCGATCGGACCGATCACCATGGTCCGAGATTGGTCGTGGCCGATCAGGATCATGGCTTGGATCGATCACAACCGTCGGATCGTCGCCGATCTTGGACCGATCGCAACGGTTCGGGATCGGTCGTGGCCGATCGGGATCAGGGCTTGGATCGATCGCAACCGTCGGATCATCGCCGATCGGACCGATCGCCACGGTCCGAGATCTGTCGTGGCTGATCGGGATCACGGCTTGGATCGATTGGAACCGTCGGATCGCCAGCAATGTCGGACCGATCGCATCGGTTTGGAATCGGTCGTGGCCGATCGGGATCAGGGCTTGGATCGATCGCAATCGTCGGATCGTCGCCGATCTTGGACCGATCGCCACGGTCCGGGATCGGTCGTGGTCGATCGGGATCAGGGCTTGGATCGATCGCAACCGTCGGATCATCGCCGATCGGACCGATCGCCACGGTCCGAGATCGGTCATGGCCGATCGGGATCATGGCTTGGATCGATCGCAACCGTCGGATCGTCGCCGATCTTGGACCGATCGCAACGGTCCGGGATCGGTCGTGGCCGATCGGGATCAGGACTTGGATCGATCGCAACCATCGATCGTCGCCGATCGGACCGATCGCCACGGTCCGAGATCCGTCGTGGCCGATCGGGATCACGGCTTGGATCGATCGCAACCGTCGGATCATCGTCGATCTTAGACCGATCGCAACGGTCCGGGATCGGTCGTGGCCGATCGGGATCAGGGCTTGGATCGATCGAACCGTCAGATCGTTGCCGATCGGATCGATCGCCATGTTCCGAGATCGGTCGTGGCCGATCGGGATCACAGCTTGGATCGATTGGAACCGTTGGATCGCCAGTAATGTCGGACCGATCGTATCGGTCTGGAATCAGTCATGGCCGATCGGGATCAGGGCTTGGATCGATCGCAACCGTCGGATCATCGCCGATCTTGGACCGATCGCCACGGTCCGGGATCAGTCGTGGCCGATCGGGATCAGGGCTTGGATCGATCGCAACCGTCGGATCGTCGCCAATCTTGGACCGATCACAACGGTTCGAGATCGATCGTGGCCGATCGGGATCAGGGCTTGGATCGATCGCAACCGTCGAATCATCGTCGATCGGACCGATCGCCATGGTCCGAGATTGGTCGTGGCCGATCGGGATCAGGGCTTGGATCGATCGCAACCGTCGGATCACTTATAATTACTCAAAAAAAAAGTTATTAAAAGTTTTAAAAAATATTTTAAAATTATTGCGACGCCGTAGCGACGCATTTTAGAAAAAAATATTAAACAAATATTGCGACGCAATGTATGCGTCGCAATATTTTTAGTCAATAAAATTTTTATCAGTATTAATAAATAAAAAAAATATAATATTGCGACGCATAATTTACGTTGCAATTATTTTTAAATAAATATATCTAATTAAAAATATTAAAAAATTATTGCGACGCAATAAGGCATCGCAATAATTATCATAAATTATTAATATTAACATTAATAAATAATTAAGAATTTTTGCGACTTCGTAGCGACTCATTTTAGGAAAAAATTAAACAAATATTGCGACGACACCTATGCGTCGCAATTATTTTAAGTTAAAATTTTTTTTTAGTCTTAAAATAAAAGCAATATAATATTGCGACGCATAAGTTGCGTCGCAATGTTTTAAAATAAATTTATGTAATTAAAAATTTTATAAAATATATTGCGACGCAATTTTTCATCGCAATTATTAACATTAATTATAAATATTAAAAAAATATTGCGACGCCTTAGCGACACATTTTTTTTAAAAAAAATAAACAAATATTGCGACGAAATATATGCGTCGCAATTATATTATTAAAATACATATAGCTGATTAGATTAAAATATTAAAATAAATTCCTCGTCAGATGTTGGCGCCAAGTTAGCGATGCATTAGCGACGCAATTATTGACGTCGCTATTTTTTATAAATTAATAATAAAACAATATTAACGACGCATTAGCGACGCACTAATGCGTCGCTAAGACAGAATAAATTAAAAAAAAATATTGCGACCATATAGCGACGCAAATAATTGCGTCGCTAAGAACTTATATATAAACCGCCCTTCTCTTCTTCTTCTTCCCCGTCTTGACCTAGCCGCCGCCGCCGCCGTGCTCAAAAAAAATCCGGGTTCCACCTCGCTCCTCCGGCTCCCCGGCGTTCTCATCCGACTCCGGCTTCTTCTCTCGACGAAGGTAAGCCTCTACACTCTAAAAAAAAAATTTTTTTTTAATGATTTCCCTCCGGCCACGGCTGCTGCCGTGGCCGGCAGTGGCCTGGCCACGGTGGCCAAGCCACGGTGGCCAGGCCACTGTCAAAAAAAAAAAAAAAATTTTCATAACAGGGGGGGGAACCCCCCCGCCCCCCCCCCCCCCTTTTGTTTCTTGTCCGGCCACGGCCGCTGCCGTGGCCGTCTTCTCCAGCCACGGCGGCTGCCGTGGCCGGCAGTGGCTTGGCCACGGTGGCCAGGCCACTGTCAAAAAAAAAAATTCTTTTTCTTAACAAGGGGGGGGGGGGGGAAATCCCCCCCCCCCCCCCCCCCCTTTTATTTCTTGTCCGGCCACGGCCGTGGCCGCGGCCGGACAAGGCGGCCACGGCCGCTGCCGTGGCCGTCTTCTCCGGCCACGGCCGCTACTGTGGCCGGCAGTGGCCTGGCCACGGTGGCCAGGCCACTGTCAAAAAAAAAAAATTTCTTTTTCTTAACAAGGGGGGGGGAAACCCCCCCCCCCCCCCTTTTATTTCTTGTCCGGCCACGGCCGTGGCTGCGGCCGGACAAGGCGGCCACGGCCGCTGCCGTGGCCATCTTCTCCGGCCACGGCCGCTGCCGTGGCCGGCAGTGGCCTGGCCACAGGCCACTGTCAAAAAAAAAATTTTTTTTTTTCATAACAGGGCGGGGGGAACCCCCCCCCCCCCCCCCCCCCTTTTTTTTAATGATTTCCCTCCGGCCACGGCCGCAGCCGTGGCCGTCTTCTCCGGCCACGGCCGCTGCCGTGGCCGGCAGTGGCCTGGCCACGGTGGCCAGGCCACTGTCAAAAAAAAAAATTTATTTATTATTTAATTTGTATAATGTTTATTATTTAATTTGTATAATGTTTATGCAATAATTAATTAAGCAGAATGTTTATGCAATAGTATTTGTGCATTTGTAACTATTTACATTTGTTATGTCTTGATTATTTATATTCTGCTGCAAACTAAATGATGCATTAAATTATGTAATGCTAAATAAAAAGTCTTGTTGTAATATTATTTAATTTTCAGCAACAAATTATTAGTTTCAATGATTTACATTTTAGTATTCGCAAACATTTGTATTTGACACAATAATCTTAAAAAGTTAGTGATAACATGTATAATTCACAAGAAGTTAAGAATAACAAGCATAAGTTCGATTGTCTTTGGACTTCCATAATCACAACACTTTAACCTTTAGACCCGTTTGAGAATTTGTAATCATCTCTTGGACATCTCTTGGACATTGATGCAAGAATGAGTTAGTGATATTGTTTCACTCTTGGATCTGGAATCATCTCTTGGACATCAAAGAAGCAAGCCACGATAGCCTTATCATCCTCTGAAGCAAAGTATATTGCAGCTACATCTACGACGTGTCAAGCAATATGGATTCGAAGGGTTCTTGAAGATCTTCGTCAGACTCAACTTGATGCTACTACCATCTTCTATGATAATAAATCAACAATATCAATGACAAATAATCCTACATTTCATGGGCGAACAAAGCATATTGGAATTCGGCATCACTTTATTATAGAAATTGTAGCGGAAGGATTAGTAGACTTGCACCACTGCTCGACGAATATTTAAGTTGTTGACATTATGTCCAAGGCTTTATCTTATGAGAAATTCTCTCACCTTCGTGATTTATTTGGTGTCAATAGTTTTGCATCAAGGGGGAGTGTTGGAAATTGATGCAAGAATGAGTCTTTAGGCTCTGCTTTGTTTGAACGAGTCTTTCTGTTTAACGAGTCAATAGGCTAGCTATAATGATGGATTATGTTTCCATATATAGTGGTCCACTATGGCACGATGTGCCTCATAAGCCTATAAAAGGGCCTGTGTTAGTGTACTGGTTGGGGATTAATTTTAGAAATTCTTCTCTATTATTTCTGCTATCTCCTTCACCTGTGTTAATCTGTTTTTGGTTGTGTTGCTCATTCCTAAGGAAATTAGTAGAAAGTTGTTCTTGTTTCCAATTCAATTTTAACATTTGGTATCAGAGCGCCAGGTTGATTCTACCCAGGCAGAAAGGAAGAAGAGTGGGAGTCGTCAGCAGTGCGAGTTCTCCTCAAGTATCTTGCTGAAGATTGAGAGGTAATCTTCACTCGTTATAGATTTATTGAAGGTCTGTGTGAAGTTGTCATGGCAAACAATAA
The DNA here is from genome assembly GCA_900491605.1 of Calamus simplicifolius. NCBI lineage: Eukaryota > Viridiplantae > Streptophyta > Magnoliopsida > Arecales > Arecaceae > Calamus > Calamus simplicifolius. The sequence continues at coordinate 59,368 of UESW01000166.1, read as the reverse complement.
CTCTCTTGGTACTTTGATACCTATTTTCAATGGAGGTTTGTATGAGTTTTGGAGTATTAAGATGAGAACTTTTTTTATTTCATTAGACATGTGGGATTTGGTTGAGAATGGTTATGCAGAACCAGATGAAGAGGCAAAGCTTACAGCAACACAAAAGACAGAGCTGAAGGAGAACAGAAAGAAGGATGCCAAGGCACTTGTAGCATTACAACAAGCTGTCACAGATTCTATCTTTCCAAGGATTGCTGCAGCAACTAAATCCAAAGAGACTTGGAACATATTAAAGAAAGACTATCAAGGATCCGATAAGGTAATCTCAGTGAAACTTCAAACTTTTTGGTGTGATCTTAAAAACTTATGCATGAAAGAAACAGAATCTGTGCAAGAATTTTTCTCTAGAATTTTTTGTTATAATCAATCAAATGAAATCGTTTGGAGAAAATATTTCTGACCAAAAGGTTATCGAAAATGTTCTAGGAAGTTTGACATCTAAGTTTGATCATATAGTTGCAGCCATTGAAGAATCAAAGGATTTGTCTGATTACTCTCTTAACCAGCTAATGGGTTCATTGCAAGCTCATGAACATCGGCTTAATAGATCGCCCGAGAAAAGCGTTGAACAAGCTTTTAGTTCAAAGTTGGCGATCTCTAATTAGCAGAATGTTGCTAAACCCCTTGAAAGTCATGAGCCAAAGTTTGCAGGAAGAGGCCGTGGAAGGGGCTTTTACCGAGGAAGAGGTGGTAACCATGGACGAGGCAGAGGAAGATCATCATTCACAGAACACAGAAGCTTTATTAATGTGCAAGGTAACCGCTATGCTAATGTCCAATATAATTTTTGTAAGAAGTATGGTCATATTGAACGTTTTTGTAGAAGAAAGTCTGAACAACAAGCTAATGTTACTGAAGAACAAATGGATGATAACAATCTCTTTCTAACCTGTTATAATGTTAAAGAGAATAAGAATGATATCTGGCTTTTAGACAGTGGTTGCAGCAATCATATGATAGGCTTGAAAGGAATCTTCAAAAACATTGATGATTCAGTAAAACTGCAAGTTCAACTTGGAGATGGCAAACAAGTTCAAGCTGCAGGCAAAGGTGTTATCTCTATCAAGACTAAATTGGGTAGAGGAAAACAAATTCATGAAATTTCGTGTTACCATTTTGACAGTCAACATGGCAGCTAACAAAATGTTTCCTTTGGAATTTTCGTGTCTTGATGACCATGCTCTTGTCTCTAGTTTAAAGAATGACTCTTTGTTGTGGCATATGAGATATGGACACTAGAACTATGGTGGCTTGAAGTTACTACAATAGAAGAATATGGTGTTTGGATTACCCAACATTGAAAAAGTAGAGCTCATTTGTGAAGGTTGCATATATGGAAAACATCACATAACATCTTTTCCAATAAAGCAATCATGGAGAGCACAAAAGCCACTACAGTAAGTGCATGCATACGTCTGTGGGCCTATGTGAACTTCTAACATTGAACGAGAGTAAGTATTTTCTCTTATTTGTAGATGATTTCAACAGGATGAGTTGGGTTTATTTCTTAAGGTCTAAGCATGAAGCTTTCTCTAAGTTTTTAATATTCAAGGCATATGTTGAGAAACAATCCGGGTACTACAATAAGACCTTGAGGACAGATCATGGGGGAGAATTTTTATCTAATGAATTTCAGTCCTTTTGTGAAACAAATGAAATTCATAGGCAGTTAACAATGAGTTACACACCGGAGCAGAATGGCATGGCCGAAAGGAAGAATTGGACAATAGTGGAGATGGCTAGAAACATGCTGAAGGCTAAAAATCTACCAAACTATTTCTATGAAGCTTGGTGAAAACAGAAACCTCAAGTAAGTCATTTAAGAATATTTGGTTCTCTTGCCTATGCTCATGTAAATTCTGAAACTAGGCATAAACTTGATAAGAAAAGTTTAAAGTGTATCTTTGTTGGATACAGTGAGCAAACCAAAGGTTATCGCTTATTTGATCCCACTACTAAGAAGCTTATTATGAGTAGGGATATAATTTTTGATGAGAATGGGTGCTATAGCATGAATGAAGTTGAACAGGTTCCTTCAAGATTTATGGAGATGGAGCAATGACACACTTCGTCAACTACTAGGGAGGAACGTGTTACTTTTATTACCTCTCCAACTGGAGACTCATCATCCTTGAATCTTGAAAGTTCTCCACGGAGCATTAGAACACAAGAAGTTGTTTGAGCCATCCAGTTCTGAATCTTCTCCAAGGAAGATGAAGTCTTTAAGAGAAATATATGAATCATGTAACTATGCACTTGCAGCAATAGAACCATCTTGTTTTGAGGAAGAAATTCAAAGGAAAGAATGAAACAAGCTATGGAAAGTGAAATTGCAGCAATTGAAAGAAACAACACATGGGAGCTAGTAGACTTGCCAGAAGGGAAGAATGCAATAGGCTTGAAATGGGTTTTCAAAAATAAGTACAATGCTGATGGCAATATACAGAAGTACAAGGCACGGCTCGTCGCAAAGGGGTATGAACAACAAGAAGGTATTGATTTCTTTGAAACATATTCTCTCGTTGCTAGAATTGAAACAATAAGAATTGTATTAGCTCTTGCTGCACAGAAGAAATGGTTAGTTTACCAATTTGATGTTAAATCAACATTTCTTAATGGTGTGTTCGAAGAAACTTTATTTGTTGAGCAGCCACAGGGATTTGCAGTTCAAGGCATGGAGGAGATGGTGTACATGTTACGAAAGACACTATATGGGTTAAAACAGGCTGCAAGGGCATGGTACAGTAGAATAGATGCCTATTTTCTAAAAAATGGCTTTCACAGAAGGAAAAATGAACCAACTCTCTATATCAAGGTGAAAGGTAAAGATATTCTTATTGTGTCATTATATTTGATGATATGATCTATACTGGATCTTCATGCTCTGTTATTGAAGAGTTTAAGATGAGAATGTTGAATGAATTTGAAATGACTGATCTGGGTCTCTTACATTACTTTATGGGTCTTGAAATTAAGCAAACACAAAAAGAAATTTTTCTTTCTTAGGAGAAGTATGCATATGGTCTATTAAAGAAATATAATATGAAAAATTGCAAAGGTTACAGTACTCCAATGAATGCAGGAGAAAAGTTGTCTAGAAGATGAAACTGGGAAGGTTGATGCAACATATTTTAGACAATTAATTGGAGGACTGATGTATTTGACTCATACTCGACCAGATGTTATGTTTGCTGTCTGTTTAGTTTCAAGGTTTATGCACAACCCTTCAAAGCATCATTTGGGAGCAGCAAAACGCATTCTGAGATACATTATGGCACCATTGATTTTGGGATTTGGTATTTTTCAGTTACTAACATCAAGCTTACTGGTTTTACATATAGTGATTGGGCAGGTTCTTTGGATGATAGGAAAAGCACATCGGATACCTTTTATCTTCTTATAGCACTTCTTTATGTCTTAGATATTTCTTTATTTATGATACCATCTATGTAAAACCAATAGAATAGTGAAAAATAAAAGATTATAGAACGTACTATATAAAATAATATATTATTATTTTAGTGAATGATTGTTTTCCATGCTAGCTATAATCGGCTAAAAAATCATTCTTTTTCAAATCGATCAACTTTGCTACCCATATGATCTCAGCTAGCATAATATTCCAACTCGAATACTTTCATGCTACCATTAATGACAAATGTCGCTCATCAACTAAACTTATACTCTAAAGACCCTTGCCCTATCCATTTATATGTATATTACAAACTTAGAATCTCTATTTGTGCTGAGATCTCCAACATTCAGTTGGCATTGACATTGAATGACAACTAACAAGGCAAATGTGGATCGATAATGTTAATAAGTCATTGAATTTAATTTCTTCTCTCAAAGCTATTATCACATATAGAGAATTAGGAAGCTTATTTTATTTGTTAGTAGTGGCTGCACTTAGTTCTTTTATTTAAGTGAGATAAGCAATCTTTCTTTTATAAATAGTAGTATTATTGCTAATAGAAGACCAATGTATGCCCACTATTTTCAAATTGTTGTGTTTGATAGAAATTTGTGGATCCATGTTCATTTCATGGCATTATCAATAGCAATAAAAAGACATTCAACAATGTTGTGGTCTAAAGAAGAGTCCAATCGTAGAGAGAGAGTCTCGCGATTTCTGAGGCTGGAAGTTGTGTGTTGCCCTCTCTGCTTTAAGATTCGGGCTTCGTCTTCTTCTTCCCTGATTCTCTGTGCTCTATTTCGCTTGTCTCCGATTATCTTCACCGAGTGATGGTGGCTCAAGCTATGCTACGTTCTGGTGAGTCCGATGGGGCAGGACCATTCGGCACGGCATGGCATCGTGCCCGTGGAGGAGGGTTTGAATGGGTTGCACCATCGCCTTCTCCGATGGTGGTGGCTGAGCTGGAATGGATGTTTTCGGACATTGTCCAAGTGCCGGTGCATCCTCTGGAGGTTGAAGAAGATAGATGAGGGAGTCATGCTATTCTCGCTCGTTGCCTCTCTTGATGGATTCCGCAAAAAATTATGGTTCGGGAGTTCCATCGAGCGGGGTTGCCATGTGATATTGAAGCTCTGGCTCTGGCGAATAAGCATTATATCTTCCAATTCTTTGACATCCCAGCCAAGGCTCTTGCTTTGGGAAGACCCTGGGTTGTCTATGGACAACCGATTATCACTGCAGAGTGGCTTTCAGAATTCGTTTCTGTGGACAGCTCTATCCACCTTACTCTGCTCTGGATACGGTTTCCCCAGCTCACAATCGAGTTCTGGAATGATGAAATTTTGTCTTCCATCCTTGCTGTGGCCGGGCAATTCCTCTACTCTAATGAATCAACCAAGGAAAGGAAGCGTGGAAGCTTTGCTCGGGCCTGTGTCCGGGTTGACCTGAGTAAACCACTCCGGCCGGGAGCTTGGATCCGTGGCAGCAGAGCTCCATTTTGGCAACAGTTTTCTTATGAAAATCTTGAAGGAATCTGTGTTGATTGTGGAACCGTGCATCTTGCCGGATCCTGCCAGGCTGTGCCGGATTCTTCTTCTTCATCTTCCGGTCGTATATTTGGGCCCTGGATGACTGTTATTAGGCGCTGGAAATCACCCCAGGACCTTCCGTCGGGTGAGCGGATCAGTGCACCCAGGTCGTCCCCTATTTTGGCTGAAGGCTGCCAAGTTCCCAAGAAGCTGGCTCGCCGGCAGTCGAGTAGGGGGATTGCCTCGCTCTCTCCTTTTGTGGAGTTGAAGAACCATGCAGTGATGATCCATTGGGAGAAGCTGGCTTCGAGTTCTCCATTGAAGGGTGTTGGGGAGTGCAGTGAGGCAGTGAACGAAGGGTTGCCCGTGCCGGTTGGCACTGTAGAAAAGTTTCATCCTGATTTGGTGACTGTGACTGAAGGGGCCAGTGACTCTAATCCTTTTGCATTCTTGGGGTCTGATAGCTGGACTATGCGGCCTAAGTCCCAGAGGGTGGCTATACTGGCCCTTCCAAGAGGACCCGACCTGCGGAGCTTATGTCACAGCGAGTGGCCTCCAGGACCACTAAAGCAAAAGGGAAAGCCCCCTTTGGGGGGAAAGCTAGTTCGCAGGGGTCATTCACTTTTCTATCATCTGTTGACTCTACCCGGGGGTCTCTAGACCCAATGGGGCCAGGGAAGAAGAAGTCCCGTCGCAAGGAAGGGCCGGGTCTGCGGTCTGCTTCAGGGCTCTCCTTGCCGGCTCAGATGGAGGATGCTAGTCATGATTCGGCGGTCCTTCTTCTTAAGAAGGCAATTCTTCGGGGCGAGGAGGTTGAAGCCATGGATTCGTCCCACTCAAAGGATTCCATTCTCCGGGACGAGGAGGTTGAAGCCATGGATTCGTCCCTCGGAGGATTGTAGGGGCAAGGGACCTGCTGAGGGTTCTCGTCCAGCTGATGACCATCTTGTTGATGAGTTGATGGGGGATAGGGCTGGGGTCCCCCCCATTCATGCCTCTGAATGAAGATTCTTGTCTGGAATGTGTGCAGAGCCCAGAAACCATCGTTTCGCTTCGCATTTGGGAGGCTTTTGCAGCTTCATAGTTTTGATATCTGTGTTCTTCTGGAAACTCGGTTGTCGGGGACCAGTCTTGTTCGCTTCCGATGTATGGTTTCCAGATCTTGGGCTTCCTATGCTATTGACTCTATTGGTCTCTCTGGCGGTACTGTGGTTCTGTGGAGAGCTGATAATATCAGAGTGGATGCCTTTCACTGCTGTGGTCAGCAAGTTGCTCTGGTCATTTCTGATGGATCTTCTGGACCCTGCTTCTATCGGGTGTTTATGCTAGCATTGATTTTAGGATGCACTGAGTGTTATGGACTGAGATTCATTCTTTACTGTCCCAGGATTTTCCTTCTCTCATTGCGGGTGATTTCAACTGCATTGTCGGGACCAATGAGAAAAGAGGTGGCAGGCAGTCGGTTGGTTCCCTAGAAAGAGCTGAGTTTAGGAACTTCATTGCTTCAGCTGGTCTTTTGGATCTGGGATTCTCAGGGACCCATTTCACTTGGTGTAACAATCGTCAGGGTTCAGCTAGGGTGTGAAAGATTGGATAGGGCCATGGCCAATTCTAATTGGCTCCAGCTTTTTCCCTCAGCCTTTGTTACTCATCTGTCTAGAATTGCTTCGGATCACTATACTATTCTTATCTCTACTGATGTGTCTCTCCAGCAGAGTAGGCTTTTCCGATTCGAGAAATTCTGGACTTTCTATTCTACTGCTAGAACTATCATCTCATAGGTTTGGCGGTTGCCTGTCAGAGGGAGTGCCACCTACCGACTTTTGAGACATCTGGTTCTTGCTAGACGCAGACTATGTAGATGGAGTAGAAGGAAGGTGGGGGACATTGTTCGACAGGTTGAGCAGACTGAGTCTATTATTTCTTCTCTGCAGACTATGTAGATGGAGTAGAAGGAAGGTGGGGGACATTGTTCGACAGGTTGAGCAGACTGAGTCTATTATTTCTTCTCTGCAGTCCAAGGAGGATCAGGAAGGATACCTTCCTGATTCTGATCTTTCGACCCTTAGAACCAGTTTGGCTCTTCATCATTCCTTTTTATTGCAGCAGGAGACGTTATGGAGGCAGAGGTCCCGCATTTAGTGGATTCAGGAAGGGGATTCCAACACTAGATTCTTTCACCAGGCCACATTGAAATGCCATGCTGTGAACCGTATTAGATGGCTTATTGATAAGGAGGGCAACCCTCAGGAGGATTTCTAGATGATCAGGGATCAGATGTTCCATTTCTTTTAGTCTAGAATGTCTGAGCATTCTGGTGAGGGGTACCCTATTTTCTGGTCTCTTCTTCCTTCAGGGTCTCCGATGTGGAGAATGATCTTCTCATCCGTCTGATTACTTCAGATGATATTCGATGGGTTTTATGGGATCTTGGTATTGATAAGGCTCCTGGGCCTGATGGGTTCCTGGCTTTTTTTTGCCACTATTGGAATATTGTTGGACAGGATGTTATGCAAGCTATTCAGCTTATCTTCCAGTCTAAAGCTATTCTTGCTGATTGGAATCAGACTCTTATCACCCTAGTGCCCAAACACCATGATGCTTCCTCTTCTCAGCATTATCGGCCTATCAGTCTCTACACTACCTTATATAAAGTATGTGCACGTATCTTGGTCTCCCGTATGTGTTTCGTGATGCCTCGCCTCATCTCTCCAGAGTAGGGGGCTTTCATCAGGGGGCATAGTATCACTGATAATGCCCTGCTTGCTCAGGAATTCATGCACGACCTTCAGCGAGCTTCGGACCATCAGAGTCTTATGGCTGTTAAGCTTGATATGGAGAGAGCTTATGATAGATTGAGCTAGGCTTTTCTGCGCCACACCCTTTTTGAGTTTGGGTTTACGGAGCTTTTTGTTGACTGGGTTATGGACTGTGTTCACCGGCCCTCCTTCTCTCTCCTTATTAATGGTGATCAGACAGATTATTTTCACTATGAGTTTGGGTTGAGACAGGGTTGCCCTCTTTTTCCTTTCCTATTTATTCTCTCGGCTGATTCGTTGTCCCGAGCGCTATCCCAGGCTCAGGATGGCTATTCTTTGGCCCCTTATACTGCTGGTCCCCAGGGGCCCTCCCTTTTCCACCTTATGTTTGCTGATGATTGCATTCTTCTGGGAAAGGCCACTGTCCGCAATGCTATCACTTTTGCGACCATTCTGCAGTCTTATTGTCGTGCTTCAGGATAAAAAGTCAATATCTCTAAATCTTTGATCTGCTTCAGCCCAAGGACGAACTCTACAGTTAGAGGGACTTCTCATAGATTATGGGTATTCCAAATTAGGCTGATCAGCTATCCTATCTTGGTATACCTATTACGGGGAGGCGGCCTCGTATCTCTGATTTCAGTAACCTGGTTAGCTGGGTTCGTGACAGATTGGATGGGTGGCAGGTCACTGGGCTTTTTATGATGGCGAGGCTTACTCTGTTACGCTCGGTGCTATCTTCCCTTCCTCTCTATCTGTTATCCAATGTTGCCATTCCTTTGACTTGCTTGAGGAAGATTGAGAGATATTTTCAGGACTTCCTCTGGGCTTCGATGCAGGATGGGCATGGTATTCACCTCCTGGCTTGGGATATTGTTTCTACGCCGATTACTGAGGGTGGGCTCAGGATCCAGTCACTTATCGTTAGGAGGGAGGCTCTGATCGCTAGGCATGCTACGTGGTTCTTGCTTGATCCGCACTGTTTGTGAAGCTCTTTTATGCGGGCCAAATATGGAGACTGGAATTCTTCCTCTCTTCCACAGCTCTCTTCTGGGCACTCTTTTTTTGAAAAGAGGTTTTCCGGCATGCTTCAGCTATACTAGATAGCATTTCTTGGTCTCTAGGTGACGGTGCTTCTGTTGATATTGTTCAGGACACTTGGATAGCTGACCTTTCTCTGTCCCATTGGCCGACTTTTGTGAGTACTGACATCCCTCATGGAATGAGGGTGATTGATTTATTTTCTTCGGATCACTCTGCTTGGTCTTCTTCTATGGTTTCTAGCTTCTTTGGAGTCGAGCTTCACCATTGCATTCTTGCTATTCCTCTTACTCCGGCTCCTACCCCTGATATTAAGGTTTGGAGGAGATCCTGTCTGTCTCGTGCTCCTATTAGAGACCTTATTGAGATTTACAGCCCTTGGCCTCAGCACTCGATTGATTTGAAGTGGATCTGGCGTCTCCCCATTCATCCTAAGGTGCGGTTTTTTATTTGGAAACTTGCATGGAACGCACTTCCTACTTGTTCCCTACTCTCCGGGAGAGGTATGAGCATTCTGCCTACTTGCCCATTATGTGGTATTGGGGACGAGACGGTTGGTCATGCCATCTTCACTTGCTCTAAAGCGAGACAGATTTGGCAGCTATCAGGTGATGGTCCTTGGGATCAGGGGTTTGATTCCCTGTGTAGTTACTTTCTGAGTATGATCAGGGAGGATATGGGTAGAGGCTTCCATCTGCTGGTTTCGAGGAGGGCTTACACAGCTTATCAGATTTGGTTATCTTGGAACCGGCTCGTGTTCACTGATGAGACTATTCATTCTTGCAGGGTTGTAAGGGCTGCCTTCTCTTTAGCTACTGAGTATTAATTCCATCAGAGAGTTCTTGTTTCTTCTACCCCTGGCCACTGGGACTCCCCTGCTGCTTCGGCAGCGCACCGGCGTACGGTCTTTATTTCTTGGGAGCCCCCACCTCCAGGGTTTATTAAAATCAACTTTGATGGAAGTGTTCATGGTAGATGTGCATGCTTAGCTTTTGTGATTCATGGGCCTGATGGTGAGATGCTGGCGGCTGGTGGATTCGGTCTTCTCGACTCTACAGTGCCTCTTGCTGAGTTGTGTGCTGCTTGGGCTGGTATCTGTTGTGCTATTCATAGTCTGGGTGTTTGCAGCATTATTATTGAAGGGGATTCCATTATTGTTATCTGCTGGCTTAGGCAGGATCCCAGATTGCCTATCACCCCCTAGATTGGCGACATTCATTCTACCCTCCAGGGTATTTTCTGCGCCAAGATTAGGCACATCTACTGGGAATCCAACTCAGCAGCTGATTGGATTGCTTCCAGGATGGCCTCTCATTTTGGTTCTTGGAGCTGGAAGCCGGGTGACCCTTGCCCCATTGTTCTTTCTTAAATTTTGTATTCTGATATATCGGGTTTGACTCACCCTAAATTGGTGTGATCACCCGCCTGTACAAAAAAAAAAGACATTCAAAGTATATAATTATATATATATATATATATATATATGCATAAATATACATATTTATATTTATAAAATATTTTTAAATAGTAATTTCTATTTAACTATCATCACTAAATCTTTATAAAATTTAAAATACCCATAACAATGTTCTTAAGATTAAGAACATGCAGGCATAGAGAGATGAAAAGGTGGAAAAAAGAATTCAACTGAGATATTCTTTTATATATTTTTAAAAATTAGCCTTCACTCTAATTCATTTAAAGTTCTATTCAAATACCTTTTATCTTCTCTTTATGTCTTAGATATTTCTTTATTTATGATACCATCAATGTAAAACCAATAGAATAGTGAAAAATAAAAGATTATAGAAATTACTTTAGAAAATAATATATATTATTATTTTAGTAAATGATTGCTTTCCATGCTAGCTATAATCGGCTAAAAAATCGTTCTTTTTCAAGCCGATCAACTTTGCTACCCATGTGATCTCGGCTAGCATAATATTCCAACTTGAATGCTTCCATGCTACCATCAATGACAAATGTCGCACATCAACTAAACTTATACTCTAAAAACCCTTGCCTTATCCATCTATATGTATATTACAAACTTAAAATCTCTATTTGGGTTGAGCTCTCCAATATTCAGGTGGCATTGATATTGAATGGCAACTAACAAGGCAAATGTGAATAATGTTAATAAGCCCTTGAATTTAATTTCCTCTCTCAAAGCTATTATCACATATAGAGAATTGGGAAGTTTATTTTATTCGTTAGTAGTGGCTGCACTTAGTTCTTTTATTTAAGTGAGATAAACAATCTTTCTTTTACAAATGGTAGTATTATTGCTTCTAGAAGACCAATGTATGCCCACTATTTTCAAATTATTGTGTTTGATAGAAATTTGTGGATCCATGTTTATTTCACGGCATTATTAATAGCAATAAAAAAACATTCGACGTCCAACTTTTTAAATAAGACTACAAAAGCAAAAATCTGACTAATATTTCACAAAAGTATATAATTATATATTCTATGTTGCTCAATTACCTTATTATTTTGACTTTATATTTCAATTTAGAATGCTTAATTTTAATTATTAATTATTTTTATATTATAATAAGGTTTCTAGCAGTCTCATAGTAGGTTAATTGAGTAGCTTTCTATATCGTGTTATGTCTTTTGATTTATAAATCTTTTGACATTGGACACATGTTAGCCTAAATTTAGATATTCAAGACATGTGCTTTATTTGAAAAAGAGTATTTAAATCAAAATAACCCATGCATATCTTTGATTAATTTTTTTTGTTATCTATTTGAAATATTTTATAAATTTTTTATGTTGGATACATGTTAGCCTAAACATGGACATTCCAGAGAGTGCTCATTTTGAAAAAGAATACTTAAAACAAAATAACCCATACATGTGTTTGATTCAAACTTTTTTATTACCTATTTAAAATATTCTATAGATTTAGATATTTATAAATTGATAAATAAATTATCATATTTTATCTATAGGAGTTAAAACATATTAAGAAAATGTACCTTGTATATTATAAGAGTTATATGCTAGTAATATTATTAAAGCCAATGTCATACGATAGATAACATTTCATGTGGGCAGCTATAAACTATAATTTAAAAATTAATTTATTTATCTTTAAAAATAATTTTTTATATCTAAGAAATAATAATAATAGTAAGGCTTAATGCCAAACTAGTTGAGATCTATTGCATGAATCTTTTACTTTGTTCTGCTTAATTTAGAGTCATACTAAAAATAAAAAATAATAGTGATATGGGATAACATTTAAATAATTAAGCTCCTCGCACCCGATGGGGACCTTTATGCTATCACTGTCTTCTCTGCTATCCTTCTTCTGAGCTCTAAGCCTTCGAAGCCCGAGACCTTCAGCCTTCGTCTTCCTCCTAAACACCATGTTAGTTTCCCTTTTGCTCCTATTTTCAAAACCTATGGACCGTCGAGCTATTTGGGAGGGTAAGAGGCCCATAGTGAGTCCACATTGCTCCTCCGATGAGGATGATGTCCCCTTGGTCCATCGCGTGCCCCGGCCATTGGGCGGAATCACCATCCGCAACTGCCCGGTGGTAAGTTCCCAACCACCTTCTCGAGCATCTCTGGTGAGAGCAGACCCTCCATCTCCAGCCCATCCGGCCCTTCCTCCGGCAACCGGTTTTGACTCGGCAGGGCCAGGGGGGGTGGCTTCCACCATGACTTCTGAAGAAATAGAAGACCTTAGGAATAGGTATAAGGTCTCCAGCTTTATCCGTCTGTCCACGCCAAGGCCCGAGGACAGAGTGAACTCCGATCTTCCTAGTCGGGTTGCTCTGTACGAGGAGTTCTTTCAGTGCGGATTATGCCTCTCCCTTCATCCTTTCTTTTTGAACCTGCTGAATAGGTATAGGTTAGTTCCCACGCAACTGTCTCCGAACTCAATTCAGATCATTTGCGCATTCATCATCCTTAGCTTTTTCAGGGCTTAGAGGCTAGGCTTTCCCTGTTCCGAGCATTTTACAAGCTCCGCCACCACAGCGAGGATGCTTGGTGGGTGTTCACTGCTAGGCCGGACCGGGCCCTTCCTTTTCGTCTTCCTTCTAAAGTCAAAGGATGAAAATCCCGATTTATGTATGCCCATATGGAGGGAGTGAGGGTCGACTAGAGAGAACCCGATGTCAGCCGCAACAAAAATTCCGCAGTGGATGAGAGGGATATAGAGCTCTTCAACTGCCTGACATCCTCTAAGGTCCCCTCCTACAAGGAATTACTGGCCGAGGAGAATCTCTATGAGGCCGAGCTGGATCCGGCGGTTGGTGAGCATAAGACCTATCCTTCTCGTCCCCAGCTTGATTTTTTCTTTTACTAACACTTAATTCTGTGCAGCAATGAAGGTACCCACCAAAAAACTAGAGGCGACCTTACGCAAAAAGAGGCAAGAGGCTGGTGAGGAAGTGAGGCTGGCAAAGAGGGTACAAAGGAAGGCCCAAGCCGAGTTGGCCCGGGTCCCAGAGGCTCCTGAAGAGATGCCTCAAGCAGCAGCAGCTGCTGCAAGGAGCCAAGCAGGAGGGCGTTGAATGAGGCACCGATGGGGGAAGTGGCCCTCAGCCTGGCCGAGGCCACAGCAGTGGAGTGGGGCTAGCCGGCCCCACTGTCAATGTCAGAGAGAAAAATCCAGCTGCCGCTGAGCCGATAGTGGTGAAACTGGACCCGAGACGGAGATCCCTGCTGCCACGGAGCCTGCCGAGGCGGGGTAGGTGGAGAATGAAGATGGACCTCTGGTTCCTCCCGAGCCGGAGACGAAAGGGCTCCCCCATCAGCCGGAGAGGGGGAGGCAGCGACAACGGCGACCGGTGCCGAGGCAGAAACGGCCAGCGAAGATGAAGCTGAGCCGGGAGATTCATCCCCGCCGACGATATGCTCTTCAATTCGACGAGCGGTCAGAAAGGTGCCAAGGCGACCTCCACGGCCAGCACCAAGATTTTCTTCCACGAGGACGCCGGGCAGGCGGAGTGCCTGCTGGGAAAACTCCAGCTACCACAAATTCGTTCGCAGCTGCAACAACAATCTATCGTCGGGGTCCTCGATATGACTTTCGTGTCGGCAGTCCAGGTGACTTCCACTCTTGTTCTCTTTTATATGTGTTTAATTCAATATGTAGCTGATAAGCTAATTTGTGCAGATGGCCAATGGGTCCTCGCCCTACTCGATTCTATGGTTCGGTCGTGTGACCTGCTCATGCATTCATAGGGGAGGGTGGATAAGTTCCGGGGCAGTGCAAAGAGCTAACCGAGAAGTTTACCTGGAAACTGGAGGAAGCCAAGGCCCAGAAAAATGACTTAGGCGGCAAACTCCTCGCAACCAAGGTCAACCGGGACAAGAGGTAGGCCCGGTTCAAGGAGGCAGAGAGCAAGGAGGCAGTTAAGCACAGCCGAGCCTTCACATCTGAGGCCAAGCTGGCCATTGTCTCAGCAGACTGCAGTCGGCAGAGGAGAGAATGGATGAGCTGGTCCGCTAGCTCAAAGATGCCGAAGACCGGGCCAACACGGCGATGGTTGAGACCCATGCCGCTGTAGGGAGGGCCACCGTGGCAGAGGTAGCGGCACATGAAGTCGAGCAGAGGCAGGCCGAAGCAGTCGCCCAAGCCTGGGATGCTGGGGCTCGCACCGAGGAAGCCAAGAGCCAGGCCTGGGGAGCTGAAGAGCGAGTTCGAAAAGCCAAGGCCGGGTTCAAAATGCTATTGTTGAGTTTCATGGGTCACAGAGTTTGAGCAGGAAGTGACCGAGGCTAGCATCGACGTTTATGCATAGGGTTTCAACCGATGCAAGGCGAAGGTGTCAGAGGTCTTTGGAATCAATAGCTCTGATATTGAAGCGATCCAACTCGGGGATCTGGACGACGAGGGGTCGGAAGGGAATGCAGCCGGAGGAGAGACGGGGCCTGGCGGACCCTAGACTAGAAACTTTCTGTACCGTTTTCTTTTCTTTTGTAACTGACTTCGAGTTGGATCTTGTAATTGTCAAAGATATTAATAAGAAGAGAACAATTTTTGCTTAAAAAGATTCTCTTCGTTCCTTGCAATCGCCTCGCGCATATGTAATATCGCCGAAATCTCGTAGACTTAGGCTCGGTAGTGAGCAACCACTGCTTTGTAGTGATCCAAATGGATCCATAGGGGCTCTCGCCACCGGCTAAGTTTCTTGCACATCAGGCATGCAACCAGACGGACATGGTAGGTTGTTGTCAGCCGAGGTAGACCCAATACGCCTAGGCGGCTTTTGGGACCACCCTAGGGGCCTGGATACGAACCTAGAAAATGATTTTAGTGGGCACGAGGTTTCTAGTTCTACGAACTGCCTCGGAGGTTTATGTGTTAGCCGAGGGGTGACTTGATTGGGTACAGAGCTTTAGGGACTTGAACTGACTCAGGGGCATCTCCTAGCCAGACCGAGTGGTATTCCATTAGCCGCAATGCCGATGAGCTCCTTTACAACCACCTCGAGGGTTTATGTGCCGGCCCAAGGGGTGACTCGATCAGGTATGGAGCTGTTAAGGACTTGACCCAACTCGAGGGCATCTTCTATCCAGACCGAGTGGTGTCTCGTTAGCCGCGATGCCGACAAGCTTCTTTAGAACCATCTCGGAGGTTTGTGTGCCGGCTCGAGGGACGACTCGATCGGGTACGGAGCTGTTAGGAACTTGAACCGACTCGGGGGCATCTTCTAGCCAGACCGAGTGGTATCCCGTTAGCCACGATACGGGCGAGCTCCTTTAGAACCGCCTCGGGGGTTTGTGTGCCGGCCTGAGGGGCAACTCGATTGGGTACAGAGCTGTTAGGGACTTGAACCGACTTGGGGGCGTTTCCTAGCCGGACCGAGTGGTATCCCATTAGCTGCGATGCTGACGAGCTCCTTTAGAATCGCCTCGGGGGTTTATGTGCTGGCCCGAGGGGCGACTCGATCGGGTACGGAGATGTTAAGAACTTGAACCAACTCGGAGGCGTCTCCTAGGCGGACCGAGTGGTGTCCCGTTAGCCGCGATGCCAACGAGCTCCTTTATACGACAAATCCTTAGGTATGGGGGTGAACCACATGGAATGTCGAAGAAAACCCTTTATTGCCAATCATGCAGGGGATACATTATTGGTAATATCGGCGAAGGTTATCCGCATTCCAAGTATGCGGGATGGGTCGCCTGTTAAGTTCTTCGATTCGGTATGTCCCCTGATGAAGTACCTCGGTAACGCAGTATGGACCTTTCCAGTTGGGAGAAGTTTGCCCCCCTCTGTTGGTTTGGATACCTCGGCCTTTCTGAGGACTAGGACTTCGGGGCGGAACACCTTGGGACGCACCCGGGCGTTGTAGTATTTGGCTGCCCTCTGGAAAAAAGTTGCCATCCGTAGCCGCACTTGATCATGTGCCTCGTCGATGAAATCGAGGTTGGCTCTCAACAGGGCGGAGTTGTCTTCTTTGTTGTAGGATTCCATCCGGGGACTTGGCAGGTCGACTTCGATGGGAATGACTGCTTTGGATCCAAAGACGAGACTAAATGGGGTCTCGCCCATCGGAGTTCTTGAAGTTGTGTGATATGCCCACAGAACGCTGGGAAGCTCTTCCGCCCACCGGCCTTTGGATCCATCCAGCCGAGTCCGAGTCCCCGGAGGATGGTGCGGTTTATGACCTTGGCCTCCCCGTTGGTCTATGGGTGACCGACAAAGGTGAACCGGTGGCGATGCTCAACTCTGTGCAGAAAGTCTTAAGTATGGCATTGTCGAACTGTCGGCCATTATCAGTAACGACGGTGTGAGCAGGCCGAAACAACATATGATAGAGTTCCAGAAAAAAGCCTTGACTTTGCTTTCGGTGATTTTGGCTATTGCTTCGACTTCAACCCATTTGGTAAAGTAGTCAATGGCGATAAGCAAAAATCTTCGCTGGCCTGGAGCTAGAGGAAATGGCCCGAGGATGCCCATCCCCCATTGGGCAAAGGGCCATGGGGCTGAGAGCGGACTCAACGAAGCGGATGGTTGACACTGGATATACGCATGCCGCTGGCAGCCATTGCACTTTTGAACCAGTTTGGCGGCGTCCTCCTCATGGTGAGCCAAAAGTAGCCTTGACGGAGGGCCTTTTGGGCCAGCGATCTGCCTCCCAGGTGATTCCCACAGATGCCTTCATGGATTTTTCTAAGGATGTAATCGGCATCTGCAGGTCCAACACATTTGAGAAGGGGGTAGGAGAATGACCTTATGTATAAACGTTTGTCCAGGAGGGTGAACTTTGAGGCTTTCCACTTGAGCAGCCTGGCCTCCTCGCGGTGAGCTGGGAGAGTGCCGTCCGTGAGGTAACGGACGTAGATGTTCATCCAAGTCGGCTCTTGGGTAAGCGAGAGGACCTCCTCTTTATCTTCGATACTGGGTCTCTCCAGGTGCTCAATGTAGGCGTCCCTCATGACACCGTCGATTGAGGTGGCCAAGTGGGAAAGAGTGTGGCTTTGGCGTTCTCACTCTGATGGATGTAGTTGATGCTGAAGTAGGTTAATGAAGAAATTAAGAGTCGGACCTTGTCTAGGTATCGAGCCATGGTAGGGTCCCATGCTTCGTATTCTCCATTAATTTGTATGAAGAAGAGTTGGGAATCAGTGAAGGCTCTGAGATGCCTCACCCCAAGCTCTTGGGCAAGTCTCACCCCTGCCAGCAGGGCTTCGTACTCGGCATGGTTATTCGTAGCTTTGAACAGGAGTCGCAGGGCATACTCCACCTTCTCTCCCTCGGACCCGTGAGGATGAGGTCGGCGCCACTTCTTTGGGAATTTGAGGCACCGTTCACATGAAGGATCCAAAATTCTCCTTCATCGCCTAGCTCGGCATCGGGTCGCTGCATGAAAGTTTCTTTTGCTTGCTCCTTCGTCCAAGTGCACTCGATCAGGAAATTGGCAAGGACCTAGGATTTTAGAGCTGGCCTTATCTCGAATGAGAGGTTGAATTCTTCCAGCTTGATGGCCCATTTGGCAAGTCGGCCCGAGGTGTTCGGACGAGTTAGAATGGCTCTGAGGGGTTGGTCGTGAGCACCACAATAGGGTGAGCCTGAAAGTATGGATGGAGACGCTGGGCAGAGACGATCGAGCAAAAATAATCTTCACTGTCTTGGAGTACCTAGCATCGGCATCGTGGAGCACTTTGCTCACATAGTAGACAAGCTTCTAGGTTTCGTCGATGTCGAGACATACTAAGACGGAGCTGAGAGCTTCTGAGGAGGTGGCGAGATAAAGGAAGAGACTCTCCCTATCATTTGGCTTCGATAGGAGCGGCGGGGAAGACAGAATGTCTTCAGCCCCTCGAAAGCTTTCTAATAGTCATTTGTCCATTCGAACCCATTGACTTTCCATAGGGCTTTGAAGAAGGGCAAGTACCTTTTAGCCGATTTGAAAGGAAACGACTTAGGCCCGCCACCATTCCAGTGAGCCACTGCACCTCCTTTTTGCTGGTTGGCGGCCTCATGTCAAGGATGGCGATGATCTTCTACGGGTTCACCTCGATCCCTCACTGGGTCACCATAAAGCCCAAAAACTTGCCTGCCGTGACCCCAAAGGCACACTTCTTTGGGTTCAGCTTGATTTGGAAACGGCGGAGGTTGTTGAAGGTCTCCTCCAAATCGGAAACATGGTCGGAGGTGTGGGCACTCTTTGTCAGCATGTCATCTACGTAGACCTCCATGTTCCAGCCCAGCTGGTCTTGAAAGACTTTGTTCATCAACCTTTGATAAGTTGCTCCTACGTTCTTGAAGCCGAAGGGCATCACTTTATAGCAATAAATGCCCCTCTCGGTCACAAAAGAGGTGTGCTCTATGTCGCATGGGTCCATCTTTATTTGGTTGTACCCGGAAAAAGCATCCATAAAACTGAGAAGCTTATGGCCGAAAGTTGAGTCTACCAGCTGATCGATCCGTGGTAATGGGAAGCTGTGCTTTGGGAATACCTTATTAAGGTCGGTGAAGTCGATGTAGATTCTTCATCTCCCATTTGCCTTTCGGACCATGACTACGTTGGCTAACCAACTTGGGTAATGCGCTTTCCGAATATGGCCGGCAGCAAACAATTTGTTAACCTCCTCGTCAATGGCTCTCTGCCGTTCAGGAGCAAAACTTCTCTTCCTTTGGCGAATCAAATGGTGCTTGGGATCAATGTTGAGCTTGTGAGTGATTACCTCTGGTGGAATGCTTGGCATGTCAGACACCGACCAGGCGAATACATCCGAGTTGGCCTACAGGAAAGTCAAGAGGTGATCATGGTCCTCTGAAGGGAGAAGTCCGCCGAAACGCACCGTCTTCGCCGGGTCCCAATGGAAAGGTTAGCAGCCGCTCAGCCGGCTCTCCTCCCCTGCTGGATTCCCTGGGGTCGAGCGCTTCCAAAGTCGGTCCAACCTCTTGAGGGATTGAAGCCGCATGATAGCAGGGTAAGACCGAGTTGATTTCTCCTCGCATTTTGCCAAC
Organism: Calamus simplicifolius; assembly: GCA_900491605.1. Taxonomy (NCBI): domain Eukaryota; kingdom Viridiplantae; phylum Streptophyta; class Magnoliopsida; order Arecales; family Arecaceae; genus Calamus; species Calamus simplicifolius. Next base: position 40,123 of record UESW01000166.1, on the reverse strand, counting down.
CTCATTGCTGGTGAGGAACTGCACGAGCAATCGCCTGGTGGAGATAACCACATCAAGAAGGTGAAAGCCCAAAATCGAGAATAACGTTGTATGCCAAAGGTACCCACACAACTAGGAACCTCATGATAATAGTGCTCTGACATGGTGGTGAAGGGAAAAACATACTTTTCCTATGCACAGGATCTCAAGGTGGAAAGCATGTAATTCAATTTTAATATTCACATTGAATATAAATTAAAGCATATTAGCAGATCTAAATTTAAGAGTATGTAAAATAAGTTTAAAACAATACCTCTCGATGGGGAAGCTGTAGATGACGAACGTAGCAGATCCGATCTATAGAGAGAAGTTCCTCTTCATGCCTTGCAAGAGCTGCACACGCCGCTCCTCTATTTCACATGCACACCTGATGTATGTAGACAGGAGGCGGAATCCTAGAACAATGGAAGGAGAACTCTTCTCCTTAAGAAGAGACAATCTCTTTCTGATTGGACTTCTTGCTGACTTTCTGTGATTGCAGACGATCAGCTTTTCACAAAAAGATCTCTCTTTACTGTTCCCCTTTTTTGCTTCGTATTTTATACACACCGTAACGTTTTTACCCGATGAAATACGGAATTGAATATGCATTGAAAACGCGTGTAAGAGCCCTTTAAATAAATGCCATTACATGAATTCCTTCACCGTATTAAGTCCGCATCCCTCAAACACATCAAAAGAAGTGGAATGGCTTGAATCAATGCGTGGAATCAAGCCAGCCTAAGAGGAATCATGGAGTGATCGGTTCCTTGAGCATCCTCCCATTAATATATCAATAACTCCGTTGCTTGGTTGTTATAACTAATGGATGATCACGTATGAAATCTCAGGAAGCACATGTAAGATTTCATCAATTAAAATGTCTTAATGTTAACAGAATTGAGCCAATCAATTCTGTTTGAAGTCCAAATTCAAATCTGAAAGAAGCTACTCGTAGCTCTTGAACTATACTTCACATTGGGCCTATCCGAGTTCCAATCCGAAGTGATTTATGAATTCAAAATTTATAAATAAACTTTTAGAGGCTCTATTGGAAATCTAGATCGAACCACTTCGAACCCAGATCCAAACCACTCTGTTATCAGACCAACCATTGCTCCATGGTTCAAATTAACTTCATACCATATTCATATCATGTCCCAAAATTCTATTTGAATTACTGACTAACTCAAATCATCCTTGAAGTAGGTGCTGCCGCTTATGCCTAGTGCTAGCTAGACATAGCCAGAACGAATCCCGTATGATCCATCTGATTTAGTCCCACTCAAATCAGTGATCATGCATGCGTACAATTCATCCGACTATGTGCGTGACTCCATAGGTTTGAACCTAAGCCGGTAGCACAGGAACGCTTCCTATACTAATCGATGTGACTATCTAGCCATGGTTCCCAACGTCCGGATTGATCGAATTTGCACAAGGCAACATTCAGGAACCCAGGCTATGGTTACCGCATAATTCATCCTCTTGTCCTAGTACTCAGGGCGAATACGGAGTTAACTGCCAACTCCGAGTAAATCACCCAAGTATGTTTCAATGCAATGAATCTTGTGACACCTCACAAAGATTACCTTGGCCAAGGTTTTGCTAAATTGAAACATAGTTCGAGCACTCTCTCTAACACTTAGAGTGGACAATCCCATCTTGACTCATCACTGACCAATAAGTACTTGACTGCACCCAGCAACCTTTCGTCACCAGATTAGAAATCCGGGTGGTCCAGAGCCTAAGTACAGTGAGTTGCTTATCAAGTCAACATGATAGTCTCATGTCAAAGGGACACTTATACCCATTGCCTTTCTGTGAGTTGCTCAAGGCAGTAGAGCACTCAGCAGAGGTGAGTCACTGTTCATTGAATGTACTCCTACACTCACCCGCATGTCATACCGGTGTTATACACTCTTTGGTTTAAGAGAACAAACCAACCCATATGACATACAACGACCTACACTTGATTACGTCGTCGTCCTCCGTAACAACGTATCATTTGGCCACAAACAGATTTAAGAGTTACTCAGCAATTCCTCCATTATCGAATACATGTAACTCTAAGGACTACAACATATTGGAATTCTATTGAAAGATGTAAACTATATGATGTACTGCCAAAGTAAATCATGTTCATATACATCAACTCATAATCATCTACAAGCTAGACGATTGGCTGTAGGACACATTTCCTTACAACTCCCACTTGAACTATAGCCAATCGGAACAGTATCTAATACCCATGTTCCACTTGTGTTCATTGAACTCCTTGATTCCGAGTGCTTAAGTCATTGGGTCAGCTAGGTTTTCCTTTCCGTCGATCTTCTGAAGGTGATGTCACCTCGTTCCACGATCTCTCGTACAAGGTGGTAGCGGCGCAACACATGCTTGGTTCGTTGATGCGACTTTGGCTCCTTGGCTTGGGCAATCGCTCCCGTGCTGTCACAGTATACTAGGACGGGACTCTCTAGGGCAGGTACCACTCTCAGCTCGCCTAAGAATTTTTATAGCCATACAGCTTCCTTTGCTGCATCTGATGCTGCAATGTATTCAGCCTCGCATACTAAATCCGCTACTGTGTTCTGCTTGGAACTTTTCCAGTAGATCGCTCCTCCATTTTGGGTAAAGATAAATCCAGATATGCTTTTGCTGTCATCTCTATCTAACTAAAAACTGGAGTCAGTATACCCCACTAGTTTTAAGTTAGGTTCTCCATAAATGAGCCATTGGTCCTTAGTATTTCTCAAATACTTAAGGATGGTTTTTACCACCTTTGAATGTGCTTCACCTGGGTTAGACTGGTACCTACTCACTATCCCTAGTGAGTGTGTCACGTCTGGTCTTGTACATGTCATAGCATACATGATAGAACCCATTGCCGAGGCATACAGAATTCTACTCATGTACTCTCTCTCCTCAGGACTTGTTGCACAATCCTTCTTGAAGAGAGTAATTTCATGGCTTATCGGAAGATAGCCCCTTTTTAAATTATCCATGCTGAACCTCTTCAGCACAGTCTCAATGTACTTGGACTGGGACAATCCCAGCAACTTCTTAGATCTATTCCTATAGATCTTCATTCCTAGGATGTAAGAAGCTTCTCCCAGGTCTTTCATGGAGAACTGAGACAACAACCAAACCTTTATTCCCTGTAGTGCAGGGATGTCATTCCCAATCAAGAGAATGTCATCCAAATACAATACAAGAAATACAACTATGGAACCATATGCCCACTTATACATGCATGGTTCTTCTTCGTTCTTAATGAAGCCATAAGTCTTGATACATTTATCAAAATATTTATTCCAACTTCGAGAAGCTTGCTTGAGTCCATAGATGGACTTATGAAGCCTGCATACTTTTGACTCATCTGTGGATGCAAACCCTTCAGACTGTATCATATACACCTCCTCTTCTAGCTCTCCATTTAGAAAAGCCGTTCGGACATCCATTTGCTAGATCTCATAGTCAAAATGTGCAGCTAGAGCAAGCATAATCCGAATGGACTTGAGCATTGCTACAGGGGAAAAATTCTCGTCATAGTCAATACCATAACTCTGACGATACCCCTTAGCAACCAGACGGGCTTTATAGGTCTCCACCTTCCCATCTGCACCCTGTTTTCTCTTGAAAATCCATTTACACCCTATGGGTTTTACCCCTTCAGGTGGATCAACTAGTGTCCATACACTATTGATCTCCATGGATTCCATTTCAGACTTCATGGCCTCTAGCCATTTCTCAGAGTCAGATCTCTGCAGCGTATCCATATAGGTGATTGGGTCCTCATCGTTCTCATCGAGTTCGATGGGATCTCCATCACGGATCAAGAAACCGAAGTATCTGTCCGGCTGACGTGGTGCTCTACCAGATCTCCTTAATGGTACCTTAACAGGCTCTGGGTTTGAACCAATCAAAGCCGGTTCCATAGCGGTTTCTGAGTGTAAAGGTACTTCTCCTTGTCGAACCTCATTAAGTTCATCATTAGCCTTAGCATTTCCAGTAAGATACTCCTTTTCTAAAAAGGTGGCTCTCATACTGATGAACAACTTTTGCTCTTCAGTGTGGTAGAAGTAGTATCCTTTAGACTCCTTAGGATATCCAACAAAGAGGCATTTGTAAGACCTTGGTCCTAGCTTATCTGTCAATAATCTCTTGACATAAGCTGGACACCCCCAGACCCTAAGGTGTTTGAGCACCGGCTTACGCCCCGTCCATATCTCATATGGAGTTTTAGCAACAGATTTACTAGGGACCCTATTAAGAATGTAACAGGCCGACTCAAGTGCGTAGTCCCAAAAGGAGATAGACAAACTAGCAAAGCCCATCATGGATCGAACCATATTTAATAGGGCTCGATTCCTCCTTTTAGACACACCATTTAGCTGGGGTGTCCCTGGAGGTGTCCATTGAGAGAGAATCTCATTCTCCTTTAGATATATCAAAAACTCATTAGAAAGATATTCACCTCCTCGATCTGACCGAAGGATTTTAATATTCTTTCCAGTTTGTTTTTCTACCTCACTACAATATTGTTTGATCATTTCAAACGATTCAGATTTATGTCTCATTAGGAAGACATAACCGAACCTGGAGTGGTTGTCTGTAAATGTAATGAAATAGCTTAACCCTCTCATAGAGGCAGTATTAATAGGTCCACAAACATCCGTATGTATGACCTGCCCTCGAACCTCCCACCAAGTTCACTGACTTCTTTTGAAGCTGATGATCTTTCTCAAAAGTTTGCAGTAGACCCAGCAAACCATGATAGTTTACTGCAGGCTTCATCATTCTATAATGACTGAGAAAGTCCAAGTAGAGCTAGGCAGGGAGTTCAGTACGGAATCCTTCCCAAGTTGCTCATGCAAAGGAAATCCAAGTTTGCCAGACGTTCTATCGTCTCGATCATGTACAGTACATGATCGGTGACAGAAGTTCCATCACGCATATGCGCGTTGAAGATAGCACTAGACATTCTGTACCTTTCAACGTCATCTGGCATCTTGAAAGATTCCTTCAACATTTGGAGTATTTGTTCGGTTGTGCCTCCTCAAATTTCCTACTGAACTCATCATTCATAGAAGCCAGCATTATGCAGCGCACTGTGGTGCAATCATTGGTCCACTTCAGATAAGTGTCCCTGGCCAGACCAGGCACATTAGGGGCTGGCTGCTCAGGTGCATAATCCATTATCACATAAAGGATCCTCTCATGCTTTAGGATTATCCTAAGCCTTCGATACTAGCTATCAAAGTTTGGACCTGTCAGTTTATCACTGTCCAACAGTGACCGAAGCGACAGATTTGTAGACATTTCTGAAAGGAAAACCAAAAACTTATTAGTATACATGATTTATTTAAACCTATAGACTTGAACTTATAGTCTAAGGTCCTTCCACTATTTTATTCAGGTTGGTGGCCCCTACCTCCAACCCGAGAAATTACTCCTAATTTTTTTAGTGGGTACTAGAATCCAGTAGACTACATATGAGCCCGACTTTGGCCGGCCCACCCACATGTATCTAAAGGTAGGTTCATAACCAATTGTTTCCCAAATAATTTCTAGTAATTTATTTTGCCCCAGGTTGCACGCCAATCGGCCTTTGGGCCTCCTATTGGGTGTCCTGGTTAGATCCAACCATTAACATGACATGTTCAAGCTTCTAACCAAAGAATTGGTCAAGCCCGACTTTGGCCGGCCCACCTGACCATCGTTGAGAAAGTTGCATTGAACCATCATAATATGAATGATAATTCCAAAACCAGATGAGTACCAGGCCTTTGGGCCTCCAATAATCTTCTTAGCCATTGGACTCATTATCACTCTCTTAATGGGAGGCTATGACCTAATTATCCCCATAATTTAGTCACTTTAGGGACCTAATAATTTTAGAGGGTTTGATTAATTTGTGACACATGAATGACATGGACCAATTTAAGTATTCTCCCACTAAACCATTTAGTTGGGTTCATTAATTTGGTCCATGGGTACCTAAATCAGTCAAACTAATTTTTCTTAGGAAGCATGGGTTAGCTCAAGTCAATAGGCTAGTCTAATCAAGTGCTGGGACCACTTAGCCAGGCCGGCTTGATCAAAAGGTCGAGTTGTGCCATTAACCATCTTACCTAGACACCAGCTGATAATCAACTAGCCAGGTGAGAGGTAGCCGCGACCTTGATCAAAACCTTTCTAGACACTAAATGGTTAACCATGCCCAATTAAATTTGCCTAAAGACTTGGGTGTCCACTAAGCCCCAAATCAAGTCCATTTAGATGTATGGACTGATCAATCTAATCTAATTAGATGGATCTAAAGAAAAGACCTAACTCAACATTTGATTAGATTCATTTTTCTAATTTGGTCCAATTCATCTAACCTTAGGTCTAACCCAATTAGAGAACCTGATTCACGCTAACCCAATTAGCCCATGATTTATGATCATGTCTTAAGGTCATTAATTCATAATTCTAGATCTTAAGTTAACCCCTTTTTCAAATTTGAACCAATTTCAATTTTGAGTTCTGATTTTGAAACATTTTCAAAATTTTCCCGTAAAACATTTTTACTTTCTTTCTTTTTTTTGATCTGACTTTTACGTAAAACAGTTTTACTATCCTTTATAATTAAGATTTCATCAATTAAGATGTCTTAATATTAATCTTATTAACATATCATCTTTAATTAATTTTGGATCTAATCAAAATTATCACAGAAATAAATTAATTTGATTAAAATATATTTTAATCTTTCTTTCTTCTGTTCTGTACATGGTTCTTTCACAGTGACACCCCTACACGTCATAGGAAACCTTTCTTGAATAAGAAACAGAGGCTATGAAACCTCCCTATGACCGGATGGCCTTGTGAATATACCCAATCCAAGATATAATAGAATACAGCATGCAAGATCTACATTAGATCTACTTCTAAAACATATATTTAGTCATCATTAAATAACTTTAACATGCTCTCATCATGCAAAACTTTTAAATCTACTATAGATCTAAACTAATCATAATAAGATCTACTTTAGATCTACATTAGATTATTTATGCATAATATTATCAGATCTACTATGCTTATACATGCATTCCTAAGCCTTAACCTAGCTCTGATACCATTTGAAGGAAAAAACATGCTTTTCCTATGCATAGGATCTTAAGGTGGAAAGCATGTAATTCAATTTTAATATTCATATTGAATATAAATTAAAGCATATTAGCAGATCTAAAATTTAAGAGTATGTAAAATAAGTTTAAAATAATACCTCTCGATGCGGAAGAACGTAGCAGATCCGATCTGCAGAGAGAAGTTCCTCTTCGTGCCTTGCAAGAGCCGCACGCGCCACTTCTCTATTTCATACGCATGCCTGATGTATGTAGACAAGAGGCGAAATCCTAGAACAATGGAAGGTCTCCCTAAGAAGAGACAATTTCTTCTTGATTTGACTTCTTGTTGACTTTCTGTGATTGCAGATGATCAGCTTTTCACAAAAAGATCTCTGTCAACTGTCCTGCTTCGTAACGTTTTTACCCAATGAAATACACCATTTAATATGCATTGAAAATGCGTGTAAAAGCCCTTTAAATAAATGCCATTACGTGAATTCCTTCACCGCATTAAATCCGCAGCCACCTCATCAACGCCTCCCTCGAAAACATCGAAAGAAGTTGAACGGTTTCAATCAATGCATGGAATCAAGCCAGCCTAAGAAGAATCGTAGAGTGATCGGTTCCTTGAGCATCCTCCCGTTAATATGTCAATAACTCCGTTGCTTGGCTGTTATAACTAATGGATGATCACGTATGAAATCTCAAGAAGCACATGTAAGATTTCATCAATTAAAATGTCTTAATGTTAACAGAATTGATCCAATCAATTCCGTTTGAAGTCCAAATTCAAATACGAAAGAAGCTACTCGTAGCTCTTGAACCATACTTCACATTGGGCCTATCCGAGCTCCAATCTGAAGTGATTTATGAATTTAAAATTTATAAATAAACTTTCAGAGGCTCTATTGGAAATCCGGATCGAACCACTTTGAACCTGGATCCAAACCACTCTGTTATCAGACCAACCATTGGTCCATGGTTCAAATTAACTTCATACCATATTCGTATCATGTCCCAAAATTCTATTTGAGTTATTAACTAACTCAAATCATCCTTGAAAGTATGCCTAGTGCTAGCTAGACATAGCCAGAACGAACCTCGTATGACCCATCTGATTTAGTCCCACTCAAATTAGTGATCATGCCTGTGTACAATTCATCCGACTATGTGCGTGACTCCATAGGTTCGAACCTAAGCCGGTAGCATAGGAACACTTCCTATACTAATCGATGTGACCATCTAGCCATGGTTTTCGACGTCCGGATAGATCAAATTTGCACAAGGCAACATTCAGGAACCCAGGCTATGGTTGCCGCATAATTCATCCCCTTGTCCTAGTACTCAGGGCGAATACGGAGTTAACTACCAACTCCGAGTAAATCACCCAAGTATGTTTCAATGCAATGAATCTTGTGACACCTCACAAAGATTACCTTGGCCAAGGTTTTGCTAAATTGAAACATAGTTCGAGCACTCTCTCTAACACTTAGAGTGGACAATCCCATCTTGACTCATCACTGACCCAATAAGTACTTGACTGCACCCAGCAACCTTCCATCACCGGATTAGAAATCTGGGTGGTCGAGAGCCTAAGTACAGTGAGTTGCTTATCAAGTCAACATGATAGTCTCATGTCAAAGGGACACTTATACCCATTGCCTTTCTGTGAGTTGCTCAAGGCAGTAGAGCACTCAGCAGAGGTGAGTCACTATTCAGTGAATGTACTCCTACACTCACCGCATGTCATACCAGTGTTATACACTCTTTGGTTTAAGAGAACAAACCAACCCATATGACATACAACGACCTACACTTGATTACGTCGTGTCCTCCGTAATAACGTATCATTTGGCCGCGAACAGATTTAAGAGTTACTCAATAATTCCTCCATTGTCGAATACATGTAACTCTAAAGACTACAACATATTGGAATTATACTGAAAGATGTAAACTATATGCTGTACTGCCAAAGTAAATCATGTTCATATACATCAACTCATAACCGTCTACAAGCTAGATGATTAGCTGTAGGACACATTTCCTTACAGGTGGTGTTTCGGCCGTCACCGGTAAGGATATTTCACCCTCCACCCTTACCAAATCTCCCATGAATCAAACTAGGGGAGCCGTTACTGGCTGAAGAGAATCAACAGACAAATTCATCCTGACAAAGGCATCGTAGGTAATGATGTCAGCTGAGCTGCCACTATCAACCAGGATTCTCTTTATAGGGTGCTTGGCAATCGTCATCAAAACGACGACGCCTTCATTATTTACATTTTCTACCCTGGCTGATTCCCCTCTAGGGATTACATCATCTGAACCCTCACTCCCCCTCGGCGCTTGGATGAAGAGGCTGCCCCCCAGAACACCATTCCTACCATTCTTTCCATTGGGGCAATGTCGATAGCAGCCTGAGCAGGCAGAGGTCCCATGAGTGTCAGCACCGGCGGAGGCACCTTTTGAATATATTTCCTAAGGTAGCCCCGTTGAATGAGCTTCTCAATGGCACACTTTAGGCTGTAGCAGTTGTTGGTGTCATGACCGTAGTCCCGGTGGAAACGGCAATAGCGGCTTTTGTCGCAGGGAAGGACTTTCTTCATGGAAGGAGGTCGCTGGAGGTAGGGCTCGCCCTCAATCTCCATAAGGATGTGAGAGCGGGGGGTAAGGAGAAGCGTGAGCTCGCTTTCCAAAGGGGCGAGACTTCGATGCCTACCGTCTGATCGGTGCGGTGGCTCAGGCTTCCTGGGATGAAAGGTCTGCTTGGCTCAAGACGGGCGGACTTCCGGCTGGATCCTCTCGCGGACTTCCAGCTGGTGAAGTCAGCTTTGTCCGTGCGGATATACTTTTGTGCTCGAAGGAGGAGGTTGGAGTAGGAGCTAGGGGGCTTCTTATCAAGGAAAAAAATGAAGCGGGAAGGTTGAAGCCCCTGCTTCAACGCCAGTGTCGCTACTGCATCGTTTAGATGGTAGGCTTCGAGGGCGGCAGTTTTGAACTGGGCTACATAGTCCCTGAGTGACTCCCCTTCCTTCTGACACACAGAGAAAAGACTATCCACGACCCGCAAGATTCTTCAGCAAGCGTAGAAGTACGCTAAGAACATTCCAACTCTCGGAAGGAATCAATGCTGTGTGGGGATAGGCGGGAGTGCCAGGCGCGAGCAGCTTTCCGTAGAATGGTGAGGAAAGCCTTGCACAAGAGGGCATCCGTAGCCCTCTGGACCTGCATGAGGGCTTTATAACTTTCAAGGTGATCGAGGGGATTGGTAGTACTATCGTACGAATCCAGCTAAGGAAGACGAAATCTAGAGGGGACAGGTTCCTCCAGTATTCTCTGGATGTAAGGAGGATGGGTGTCGTACTCCTCCTTCGGCTGGTTGTTGATTTTTCTAGCTAGCTTTCAGCCGTCGGTGGTATTTATCCAGACGCTCCTCCGCCCGGTGACTGATAGCTGGCATCTTCTTGGATGGTTCGAAAGATAATGAAGAATAAGAAGAGGAAGAACGGGAGGTGGGGTCTCCGCTTTGGCTCTTCCTGGCATCGGGGCTCTGGGAAGGACTTGCTCGGGCCATGATCAGGGGAGCACGGCCTCTTGAGGGGTTCCCGACGATGCCCCTTGGGAGAAGCGCGATAGTGGCCAGTCTCCCGATGAGGAGATCGTCCCCTCGCAGACTGCTGGCTGGCCAGCAGAGCAGGCTGATGCTGAGTGGCCACGGATTGCTGCTCGCGGAGTCCATGGATCATCGCAGTGAGGGTTTAAACTTATTGGGTGAGTGCTGCTAGCTGCTCAGCTTGAGTAGCCGCAGTTGGTGGTGCGCGAGCAACCGGAGGGTCGGCAGTAGGAAGATTGACCTCTTGCTGCCCCATCGGTGGGAGGTGTCCCCTAGGGTAACTGGAGGAGTCATCTTGAGCCCGTGTCACCGCCATTACTTGATGGAGAGGGAGAGGAAAACTCGCAAACAGGTGCTATGGAGTTTGTTTTCTTTCTTCCCCCTTCCTGGCGCACCAATCTGTTGACGCTCTCGATCACTAGAATCAGACATCGGGAGAAGTGCTGACCGCTAGTAGGGTCCCCACCAGAACGGAAACCTGCAAGAAGTCCCAAGACTGGAGAAAGCTCCGGTGGGACCCTCTGACGCCCAAGTTAGCAACCGAGGTCACAGCAGAATGGGAGCTCGAGAGAGCCCCTTAGAGGCAGAAAAGAGCTCTGAGAGTTGGAGTCTTTCTGAAGTTTTTGGGTGTAAGTGGACACTTGTGTTCCCTTACCTTGATTCCGAGTTTTCTTACCCTTTTATAGGCCTTTGACATTCGTTAGGGGATTAGCCACATGGAGTTCCGTGATGAGGGAATGTCCGCGGGGCACGTGGAAGTTACGTGAGTGATGGGCCTGCTAAGGGTCCTCCATAGCAGGGCCTGGCCGTAGAGGAAGAGGCTAATGCGGAAGTATCCGGCATGGAATCTGGTGAGGAAGCAGAGCCAAGCGAGGGCTTTGCTTGTGACGTTGGTCGCTAGTACTGTTTCTCTAGGGATGGAAGAGACGGTAGTGATTGGGAGCTGCTGCTGCTCTCTTTCCTCCATTATAACGATAAGTGAGAGGTTAATTATATCTAGCTACGTCCTTAATTTTCTCACTTTCCTTCCTCTCTTATAACAACAACTACTTTTCTCACTGGCCTTTAAAGATGCGCCCATTTCTCCGTTCTCTGTTTGTTTTTCTTTTGTCAAAGAAGAAGGGCACACACAAAAATTGGAGGGAATGTAGAGAGAGAGAAAGGGGTCGGCTGAATGGCTTACATTCAACGGCTTAGATTATCGATGTGAGACCTTCTATTTCATTTTAAAAAATGTATTGTTACTTAAAACTTTAATTGATTAAGTGTAACTTGTTCCTAGCCCATATATATTTATTATTTATCAATAATTATTATAATAATTTTTTAGAGAGATTTTACTAAAAGGAAGGTAAATTAAATTAATAACATGCCAATTTGATCATCTATTTCCCTTAAAAGTTCATAAAAGCAAAATAAGATGTAATAAGATTATGAATAAAACTAGAAATATGGATTGGGTAGCTGTGTTTCCATATTTCAATTCATATAGTAACACAAATATCGATGTTAGTTGAATATTTAAATTTATATTCAGATTGAAATAAATTTGGACGTAGGTTCATATAGTTTGGTCCAATTTCACGTGTAGCATGGAAAGCTATTCATTGCATCCAATAGGAAAGTCAAAATCATAACCGAAAGCTATTCATTGCATGAAACACGATGCCCGATTTCAAGCATAAAGCTATTGATTGTTTCGAATATGAACACACAACCCTCATTTGCGTTCTGTGTTTGGTCAAAAAGTTGTGCTTTTTGGTTCATTGCAACATGCTCTCTCTTTCCTCTTTGTCCACCAAGAAGGCTTTGGTTAGAATTAGAGTTACGGCTAGGGTTTCAAAGCTATCTTCCCCTTGAAGGAGAGAGCAATAGAATAGGACTCCGCAACCTCATCTTTAATCATGGAAAACCCTGTGGAGAAGAAGGAAAAACTTACCTCTCCCCCAGACCTTGATAGGCTTAGCGCTCTCCCAGACCCTATCGTTGCCTTCATAGTGGGAAAACTATCGTTCAAAGAAGGAGCAAGGACCACAATCCTTGGCAAGCGATATAGAACCATCTGGCCATGCTCCCCATCCATCGAACTCGATGAGACATGGTTCACTGCTGAAGACAGGCATGACCTCCTAAAAGAATGTGGCCGCCTTGACTTGAGTTATGTGAATTAGATATTGGGTTGTGTGTGTAATGCCTCTGAGGTACCACCCTACAGTCGCCCTCCTGTAGGTGTACTCTCATCGGTTGCGTGACTAGCAACAAGATCCCCGCACAAATAGCACCCTTACCTGTGCGGTTCACCACGGACTGCTTACAACCTGCCCCACTGGCTTGGTCAAGCGTGCACTCACCCCTGATTCTAGGATTCATTGTATGATCGATTCGCAAGAAGGTGCCGGCTCAATAGTAGTGTGCAATGCTCATGCTACAGTACAGTCTAAAGGGTGATCAGCCCCATAGCTGCCTGATGCTCAGTATGATACATACATTAAAATATCATTTGTAAAGCTTTATCATGCAAACATGCCATGTATACATCAACCATCCCCTCATCGAAACTCATGCTTATGTCTTTTATGCTTAAAACTCATGCTCAAAACTCAAGTTTCAAAATATCATGTACTAGGTTCTCATTTCTCAAATTTAAAACATACACAATACTCTACTAAACATAACATACCACAACTAGGTATTAGTCTCATTATATTAGCTCAAATTAACTTTTCATTGCTAAATGAGAAATCCACTCACCTTAGTAGGTTACTCCTCAACTGGTGCTCAACTCCGGTATTCCGACTTCCTGGAATAACCCTCTTGACCTACGTCAACATACAGATACGATAGCTATTAGGGTTACCTCCACAAGAGGTTTCCCACGAACCCATGCATGCATATATGATCTATCCTTTAATATCTCATTATTTTCTTCCACCCTTTCTCTACTCAAGGTTACTTCCACTATTACCTCAAAATACAATAATCTAAGAAAATCTAAAGTCATGCAAAATCTAGGGAAGCTATAGCTTACATGGAGTTAAACACAAACCCCAAGCTTCCCTCTCCCTTCCTCTTTCTTTCTCTTCTTCTTCTTCCTCTTCCTCTCTTTTCTTCTCTTCTTTCTCTCTTTCTTTCTTTTCTCTGGCTGAACCCACATTTTCCCTTTTTCTCTAATGACTTAGGGACCAAGTCATGGGTGACTTAAGGGTTAAGGCATGCCAATTTTCTATTTGGCCCTCAAACACTCTTAATGCATACTTTTTGGAAAACACATGGCTCACTTATAACCATGATATTTTGCTCTTAAAATTTCTTTCAAAATTGCCCTTAACACAATTAGCAATTAATATCGGAGCCTTTTTCAAATTTGCCCCTTATATAGCAATTTTTTTAATCAATTTATAGCTTAGATTATTGTTTTTCATTTAAATAAATATTTTTTATAAAATTTCTAAGAAAAGACCTCACCAACATGAAGAGCTCGATTTTAGAAATCCAACGGTTCAAACGGCACTCAAATCGGACTTAAAAAGAATAAATATAAATTTTTAAGATTTAACCCAGGAAATCTATCGTTTTAGAGTCGGCTCCAATAGATTTGGTATCAGCTCCAGCAAAAATAGGTGTCAGCTTCAGAAAATTTGGTGTCAGCTTTAACAAAAATAGGTGTCGGCTCCAAAAAAATTTATTGTTGGCTCTAATATTGCAGCAGAAATGCTAACCTTCTATTTTTCTCTGCAGGTGTCGACTCCCCCTCTGCATGTGTCGACTCTAAAGCATGCTGGAAGTTCAAAACTGTGCTAGAGTCGACTCCACTCCAATTAGGGTCGACTCTAATTACTAAAAACATCATTTAAGGATAAAACTCAAACTAAACTTGATTTTTATTGTGATTTAAGCCTATTAAAACTTAAATCTCTCAATTTCTTAAATCAAACTCATTAGCACTCAAAAATATACTCATTTACTCCAAAATTTCTTCTATTTATATTTATCAAAAAGGCCAACACACCCATACTTCACTGAAACTCTTTGACTTTCATTTCAAATAAAAAATATCATTAATATTTCCAATAAATTACAAGGTTTTTAGGATGTTACAAAGGGGGTGGCCTCGAGGAGGAGCCATGAGATCCACGGCGCGAAGAGGTAGTTCATGCCCACATGGTGGGAGAGCTCGGCCTTGACGTTTTCGTACCGAAAGAGGTAGCGAATGGCATAAAGGAAGCAGAGCACGACGAGAGAGAGAAGAGCAAGGGACCAGAGAAAGAAGAAGGCGGCGGAAGGAAGCATGTGTCGTATGACCGGGAGGAGGGCGTGGTCGTCAGTGATGGGCTTGCTGAGGGTCCTCCATAGCAGGGCCTGGCCGGAGGGGGAGAGGCTAATGCGGAAGTATCCGGCATGGAATCTAGTGAGGAAGCAGAGCCAAGCGAGGGCTTTGCTTGTGACGTTGGTCGTACTGTTTCTCTGGGGATGGAAGAGATGGTAGTGATTGGGAGCTGCTGCTGCTCTCTTTCCTCCAATATAACGATAAGTAAGAGGTTAATTATATCTAGCTACGTCCTTAATTTTCTCACTTTCCTTCCTCTCTTATAACAACAACTACTTTTCTCACTGGCCTTTAAAGATGCGCCCATTTCTCCGTTCTCTGTTTGTTTTTCTTTTGTCAAAGAAGAAGGGTGCACACAAAAATTGGAAGAAATGTAGAGAGAGAAAGGCGTCGGCTGAATGGCTTACATTTAACAGCTTAGATTATCGAAGTGAGACCTTTTATTTCATTTAAAAAATGTATTGTTACTTAAAACTTTAATTGATTAAGTGTAACTTGTTCATAGACCATATATATTTATTATTTATCAATAATTATTAATAATATTTTTTAGAGAGATTTTACTAAAAGGAAGGTAAATTAAATTAATAACATGCCAATATGATCATCTATTTCCCTTAAAAGTTCATAAAAGCAAAATAAGATGTAATAAGATTATGAATAAAACTAGAAATATGGATTGGGTAGCTGTGTTTCCATATTTCAATTCATATAGTAACACAAATATCGATGTTAGTTGAATATTTAAATTTATATTCAGATTGAAATAAATTTGGATGTAGGTTCATATAGTTTGGTCCAATTTCACGTGTAGCATGAAAAGCTATTCATTGCATCTAATAGGAAAGTCAAAATCGTAATTGAAAGCTATTCATTGCATGAAACATGACGCCAGATTTCAAGCATAAAGCTATTGATTGTTTCGAATATGGACACGCAACCCTCATTTGCGTTCTGTGTTTGGTCAAAAAGTTGTGCTTTTTGGTTCATTGCAACACGCTCTCTCTTTCCTCTTTGTCCACCAAGAAGGCTTCAGTTAGAATTAGAGTTACGGCTAGGGTTTCAAAGCTATCTTTCCCTTGTAGGAGAGCAATAGAATAGGACTCCGCAACCTCATCTTTAATCATGGAAAGCCCTATGGAGAAAAAGGAAAAACTTACCTCTCCCCCAGACCTTGATAGGCTTAGCGCTCTCCCAGACCCTATCGTTGCCTTCATAGTGGGAAAACTATCGTTCAAAGAAGGAGCAAGGACACAATCCTTGGCAAGCGATATAGAACCATCTGGCCATGCTCCCCATCCATCGAACTCGATGAGACATGGTTCACTGCTGAAGACAGGCGCTGCCTCCTAAAAGAATGTGGCCGCCTTGACTTGAGCAAAAGGATGAAGAGGAGAGGCCAGCATGCCTTTGTGGAGATGGCCCGCCGCTTCTTTGTCCGATATTGCGAGCCAAAGATTGATTGCTTTCGCCTTCGCTTCTCCGATCCTTGCAGGTATGCCTCAGAGGTCGATGACTGGATCAAGTTTGTTGTTAAACGAGATATTGAAGAGCTTCATCTAGATTTCGTGGATTCAGACATTAATGGGATGCATCCTTCCCAACTTGACCGCGGTGAGTTGCCTGATGATGTCTATGAAATGTGTGGCTTCTTGCATACCTTGACGCTATCAAGTTGTCGGTTCCAGCCTGATCGTTTTGGTGGATTCAGTGCCCTTAGAACACTTTCTTTAGAATATGTTGATTTAGAGGCACAAATGCTTGAGGTCCTGATGGCCAACTGTCGGTGTCTAGGGAACCTTTCACTGGCAGAGATGACGGTGAACGGTGATGTCAAGATCATTGATAAGAATAAGTCTCTCACTCGCCTGAACATCAGTTATTGCTATGGTATGGAACCGGGTTGCATCATTGAAGCACCAAAACTAAACATTTTGCAGTATACTGGAAGCTTAGGTACTTTTGTTCTTAGAGAGCTAGGTAGTCTCGACATGGTCGAGTTCGACTTTAGCATAGATGGGGAATTCCACTATGATGGTGACCATATATGCAACGATCTTCTTCCTGGAATCCGCAACGCTAAATCATTGACCGTGGGCAGCTACCTCGTTCAGGTTTGGTTTTTGAACATAATGTAGCAAATCACATAACTACCATTTAGATCATTTGACAACTATTGTTGCTATCAATTTATTGTGTAGAAACAAGGTGAATTAGATATTGCCTTTTTCTCCATACATATGTCATATTTGATTAGAATTTATTAATCCTTGAATCATTTAGACTGTCTCAAATCTAACCATGTGTTACTTTTTGTTTTGATATCTTGCTTTCCATGTTATGTAAAGGTGATAGCAAGTGGATATAACAAATTCCTATTACCAGAATCGATCAATAAACTCAGGCATCTAAAGCTTTCTTCCTTGGCATTGCATCAAAATGAACTACCAGGTATTGCTTTCTTGCTGAGAAGTTATGTTGAGTTGGAAACCCTCACAATTGAACTAGGAGAGGGAAAAGACATTGAGGTAAGTAATTCCAATTTTGTGCATTATAATCTAATTAAATAGAATGCTCATGACATGTTTGATTTATCCATCTCTACCTAACATAAGAATGGTTTTCTTAAATTTTAGAATTATGAGTATCCCTATGACACAGTTTTGAATGGTCGAGCTTTCTGGGAATCTTTACGTTCACAGCATTTCATTTGCCTTGATCGCCATCTTAAGATAGTGAAGATCGAAGGCTTTGAGGCCCAAGAAAATGAGGTGGAACTTTTAAGGTTTCTACTTGAAAGATCAGAGGTTCTTGAAGAGGTACTCATTAACATCTCAAAGGATGAATCCTTGAGGAAGAGACAACGATATACTGAAGCTGCTAAAAGACTTCGAGAGTTTAGGAAGGCTTCGCCTGCGGCGCAAATCGTGGTGTGCTAATTGAGGGAGTGCGATTATAATCATTGAGGCTTGTGTGATGCAGAATTTCAGTAAGAGCTCTTGGTGGTGAAATGAATATTTTGGCTTAGACTGCATAAGTTGTTTAAATTTATCTGTTTGAAAAGCTAGCTTTAGAATTTGTTTAAACCAACTTTTTTTTATTTTATTTTGGTGTCAAACATTCCTATAATAATTGTGAGCTTTTACTAAGTTATCTGTATGTGTGATGCAATATTTTACTTTAAGTATATAATGTTTGTTTGGAAGCTCTATTTTTACCAAATTTGCTTGACTAGTCCAAAATTTTACTTTAGCTCTTCCTGGCGCTGGGGCTCTCTGGGAGGACTTGCTCAGGTCATGATCAGGGGAGCGCGGCCTCTTGAGGGATTCCCGATGATGCCCCATGGGAGAAGCGCGACGATGGCCAGTCTCTCGATGAGGAGACCGTCCCCTCGCAGACTGCTGGTTGGCCAGCGCAGCAGGCGACGGAGCAGGCTGATGCTGAGTGGCCACGAATTGCTGCTCGCGAAGTCCATGGATCATTGCAGTGAGGGTTTGAACTTGTTGGGTGAGTGCTGCTAGCTGCTCAGCTTGAGTAGTCGCAGCTGGTGGTGCACGAGCAACCGAAGGATCGGCAGTAGGGAGATTGACCTCTTGCTACCCCATCGGTGGGAAGTGCCCCCTAGGGTAACTGGAGGAGGCATCTTGAGCTCGTGTCACTGCCATTACTTGATGGAGAGGGAGAGGAAAACTCGCAAACAAGTGCTATGGAGTTCGTTTTCTTTCTTCCCCCTTCCTGGCGCGCCAATCTGTTGACGCTCGATCACTGGAATCAGACACCGGGAGAAGTGCTGACCGCTAGCAGGGTCCCCTCCAGAACGGGCAACCTGCAAGAAGTCTCGAGACTAGAGAAAGCTCCGGTGGGGCCTTCCGATGCCCAAGTTAGCAATCGAGGTCACAACAGAATGGAGCTCAAGAGAGCTCCTTAGAGGCAGAAAAGAGCTCGAATCTTTCTAGAGTTTTTGGGTGTAAGTGGACACTTGTGTTCCTTTACTTTGATTCCAAGTTTTCTTACCCTTTTATAGGCCTTTGACATTCGTTGGGAGATTAGCCACGTGGAGTTTCGTGAGAAGGGAATGTCCACGGGGCACATGGAAGTTACGTGACAAGGAGCTGGTCGATGGGCTTTGTCCTATCAGCGACGAGGGACTGGCGGTTGGTGGGCCTGATCCCATCAATCGGCATGGATCAGGCGGTAGGTGGGCCTGCCTGTGTCAGGCTGCGTGGGTCAGAAGGTAGGTGAGCCTGGTGGTTGGTGGGCCTGGTCCCATCGACGGCATACCAGACGGTAGGTGAGCTTGGCTGTGTCAGGTTGCGCGGGTCAGAAGGTAGGTGGGCATGGCGGAAGCTGTTGGAGGCCAACTTGGAGAAGTCGGAGCCGCAGGGGGTTGACCTAGAGAAGTCGGGGCTGCCTCGGCCGACTTAGAGAAGTCGGGGCCACAGGGGGCCGGCTTGGAGAAATCGAAGCCGCCGCGGTCGACCTGGAGAAGTCGGGGCCGCCTCGGCTGACTTGGATAAATCGAAGCCGCAGGAGGCCGGCTTGGAGAAGTCGGGGCCGCCTCAGCCGACTTAGAAAGTCGGAGAAAGCACGTTCATCTGATTCCACTCATGCCACCCGACTAATTTTGCCGTTATCATCCACGTGGCACGATCGGCCACATCAATCATAATAGAATATAATTAAAACCTATTTATAGAGTAAAATTTTCTAAAGCAAATAGATAAATTTTGTAAGGAAAGAGAAGATAAATACCAAATAAATTTTTAAAAGATATTTCTAATTCCTATTTAACTTCTAACTCATGCAATATTAATTTCTAGGCTACATAAACATAGAAATACAGTAAAGGCCATGGAATAAGAAATACAGATAATCCATATACCCTAACACATGCACCCGTAAGCAATCAATTCTAGGTGAACAATTAATGACATCTCATTATAATTACATGCGCAAATATAATGATCACAAATTGTCGACGGATAAATTAATATCAATTTGAGCATAGCTAGATGTCGTAGGGATCAAAGGCGGGCTCCACTGTCAAGCTCTCCATCTCCATCTGGAACCTCTCCATGGCAGGGCCCGGGAGGCACATGGGCACCAGGACGCCTTCCTCACCCTTGCTGCCGTTCGTGTGCCGGGTGTAGAAGCTGGCCACCCCGGGGACGGCTCCGACTCCCAGCCCGCCATGAAATCCACCGCCTCGAAGGCGACCCGGGTCCGTCCGATACGAGGTAGGTCCGAGCCACGGTGAACGGAGCACCAACAGGTCCGCCACCGACTGCATGTATTCGTCCGTGATGGTGGCTTTGGCTCTCTTCACCAGCTCCAGTGCATACCCCAGCGGCCTGCTGATCAGCCTCGTTACCGTAGAACCCCGACGGCAGGGGTGGGCTGCGCCGCCCGCGAGCGTTCACGATGAATAAGACGCGGACCTCGTCATCGGGGTCGTAGCCGAGGGCGGCGGTGCGGCTCCGCCAGACGGACGCGGTGATCAGATCGAACCTGGAGCTGGTGGAGCGCAGGTGCGGCGGCGCGTGCTTCCTCAGCGCGGAGATCTCCTTGGGACCGAAGAAGAAGGAGCGGTTCACCATGTCGGCCGCCGGGACGGTCATCAGCACGTCTGCGGCAGTGACCTCCTCGTACTCTGGGTGCACGTGCGTGATGCGAGGGAGGCAGCGGGCGTTGAAAAGCTCCCTCGCCCACACCGGCAGAACGGTAGGGGCAGCTGCCCCGCGTGCCATCTCGCCCAGGGCCGTCAGGAACTGCGCCGCCCCCTGTGCGTCGGCGATCGTGTGGCTGAGCCGCAGACCAAAGATGAAGCCTCCGCACTGGAGTCGCGTCACCTGATCAAGCATCATAACTAACTAATTAATCAATCCCAGCTGGGAAGAGAAAAGACGTACTCTTTAGAGCTAATTAACTACCTCATCGGTTTCAGTGGCCAAAAATCTTAATTGGTCGACAGGATTTTTTTTTTCCACCTCAAATGCAAGATGGTGTGGGGAAGAAAATCATGTTATATATTTTACTACCAAGGCCATCGAGCATCCTAACATGTTAAGGGAGTTCAGTAGTTCATTTGAGATGGATTCAGTAGGCTTAATTAGTTCTAGGTATATAGGATGCATATATATATATATAAACGTACGTAATCAGAATCACTCCGACCCTAGCTATTTTCGAAGCTTTAATGATCACGTACCTGAATAAAGAGCAACGGGCAGTTGAGGACGCTTCCGAAGCTCTCCGTCTCGTAGAGCAGCTCTTGTATGCAAGGAAACGGTGGACTGGGTGCGTCTCCGAATGCCTCGAGGCGGACGTCTGCGTCGGCCTCTACAAACACCACCCCTTCCCCAGTGCACTCCACGACGAGCTTCCTACCGGGGCCTTCCCGGAGCCGACCAGCGATGGGATAGTAGTGCACGAGGACCTTCCCAAGGGCCTCCTTTACGACCCTTGCTGGTTCCTGTCCCTCCATGGAGGGATCGTTCCGGTAGAAGTGGATGCCAGAGCTGTAAAACCTCAGGCCTTCCTGGTCATCGATGTCCGAGAGGGGTTTGAACTCGTGCGGCGTGGGTTTGGCTGGTGAGACGAGCACGGGATCCCTCCGGCGAACCGTAAAGGTCTGAGACGATGCCATATTTGATTGCTCGAAAGTGGGGGAGTGATGCGGAGCAGTTTGTTTTGAGTTGAGAGGTCATGTATGCTCTCGCTTGTCTTTATAGAGGAATAGGCGTCGTCGGTTTGGTGCATTGCATGGCTACTTCAATTAGTCTTCAACACCGACCAACACCGTGGAACGACGAAAGTACCTAAAGAAAACTATGTAACAGAAAGTGGCGTCATCGGTTCAAAAACAAAGAACACTATGAGTTTAGAGTGTTTAGACCAGTGGTCAACGCATTCCAATGCTCTTTTGCTCTCCGGAAAAAGTGGCGTCAGCGGTCTGGCTTGCTTATTTCGACAAGTCTGAGTAGGTCAAGCCGCGTACCGAACATGCGGTTTCTTACGGTGAGTTGCTTTATGTGAAACATGCCATGCCCGAAATAAAATTAATAAATTAAGACTTTGGGAATAATTTACAATAGGGTTTCAGACAATGGTTATTATAATTTTTTTTAAAAAAAATTGTAATGATATTAAAATTTCTTACGCCATTGCATGTATGTACCTTCACGTATGTACAAACATTTATATATAGATAGATATGTATGCATATATATGCATAAATATATTATTTATATTTATAATATATTTTTAAATAGTAATATCTATTTAGCTATCATCACTAAATCTTTATAAAATTTAAAATACTTATAACAATATTCTTGAGATTAAGAACATGCAGGCATAGAGAGATAAAAAAGATGAAAAAAAATTCAATTGAGATATTCTTTATATATATATATATATATAAAATTTAGCCTTCACTATAATTCATTTAAAGTTCTATTCGTATACCTTTTATCTTCTTATAGCACTTCTTTATGTCTTAGATATTTCTTTATTTACGATACCATCAATGTAAAACCAATAGAATAGTAAAAAATAAAAGATTATAGAAATTACTTTATAAAATAATATATTATTATTTTAGTGAATGATTGCTTTCCATGCTAGCTATAATCCGCTAAATAATTTTTTTTTTCAAACCGATCAACTTTGCTACCCATATGATCTCGACTAGCATAATATTCCAACTCGAATACTTTCATGCTACCATCAATGACAAATGTCGCTCATCACTAAACTTATACCCTAAAGACCCTTGCCCTATCCATCTATATGTATATTACAAACTTAGAATTCTATTTGTGTTGAGCTGTCCAACATTCAGGCGGCATTGACATTGAATGGCAACTAACAAGGCAAATGTGAATAATGTTAATAAGCCCTTGAATTTAATTTCCTCTCTCAAAGCTATTATCATATAGAGAATTGGGAAGCTTATTTTATTCGTTAGTAGTGGCTGCACTTAGTTCTTTTATTTAAGTGAGATAAACAATCTTTCTTTTACAAATGGTAGTATTATTGCTAATAGAAGATCAATGTATGCCCACTATTTTCAAATTGTTGTGCTTGATAGAAATTTGTGGATCCATGTTCATTTCACTGCATTATTAATAGTAATAAAAAAACATTCAACGTCTATCTTTTTAAATAAGACTACAAAGCAAAAATTTGACTAATATTTCACAAAAGTATATAATTATATTATTCTATGTTGCTCAATTACCTTATTATTTTGACTTTATATTTCAATTTAGAATGCTTAATTTTAATTATTGATTATTTTTATATTATAATAAGGTTTCTAGCAGTCTCATAGTAGGTTAATTGAGTAGCTTTCCATATCGTGTTATGTCTTTTGATTTATAAATCTTCTAACATTGGACACATGCTAGCCTAAATTTAGATATTCAAGACATGTGCTCTATTTGAAAAAGAGTATTTAAATCAAAATAACCCAAGCATATGTTTGATTAATTTTTTTTTGTTATCTATTTGAAATATTTTATAAATTTTTTGACGTTGGATACATGTTAGCCTAAACATGGATGTTGGCCCAGATGGCAACCAAAGAGGGGGGGTGAATTGGGTTCTTAAAAAAATTAACCTTTGAAACGATTGGCTTTGAGATAAATAAAATTAAGTGCAAAGCGAATATTAATCACAAATAAAGAGATAGAGAGAGAGACAATCAAAGCACGACAAACACGAAGATTTTATAGTGGTTCGGTGTATCCAACACCTACATGCACTCCCAAGATCCACTTGGGTCCACACTATAATCCTCTTGATTACAGTCGAGTTATTTTACAAGCTCACAACTCAGAACTTATTGTTTTCCCCGGGATCACAACGAACCCAGCTAGTTTTTCGGGCTCACCAGTACAAAACCCAAACACAAGCTAATCTAGCTTGCCCCAAGGTATACTACCTCCACTAATTCAATCCCCCTGATTGAATTAGCAAAAACAAGTAAGAAAAGTGTTTACAATAACAAACAGCTCCTTAAATGAGCAAATATTCAATGTAAATGAACAAGGTTAGAAAAGCCTGTTTTGAAGCAGATTGGATTTAAACTTTTCTTCTTTTCTTTTTTTCCTCTTCTCTTTGGAGATGTTGAATCAGGCCTCAGCTTGGATTCTTTGCAAATGTTGCAGATGAGAAGTTAAAAAATCACAAAACAAGGCTTTTGGCTTCTTTTTCTCCTTTTTGGGAAATCCTCCGATTTTTGATTTTGAATGCCTTGGATTTTTCTTTGAGCTTTCTGGAGTAGATGGATTTGAACTTGGACTCTTTTCTCTTTGATTTCAAGCTCAAGACTTCTCGGATTTTTGATTTTGTTTTCACTCTATTTTTTCTTTATTTTTTTTTAAACGAGTGTTCTCCCCCTTTTATAGATTTCTCTTAATCCATGTTTTTTGGTGAGAAACTAGCCGTTGGAGTGTACTTAAAAAGTTTGTCCATACAAAATATATCAGTTAGAAGTTAGGTGAAACGAAAATATTACCGTTTGAGCTGATCTGGCATTTTAAAAATCCGTTCCTAACAGGTTGGAGTCGGCTCCAACTTTTCAGGTGTCGGCTCCAAGTCGGTTATCCAAAAATAGAAAATAAAGAGTTCGTTGAGGAGTCGGCTCCGAAAAAGTTGAGTGTCGACTCGCCACATTCGGGAGTCAGCTCCAAGGGACTGTAAGTGTCGGCTCCAGAGAAGTCAAAAAATATACATTCTGTTCCCGCATCAGAGTCGGCTCTAGACACTGTAAGTGTCGACTCCGAAACTTTGGGTGTCGGCTCCGAAACTCTGGGTGTCGGCTCCGGACCGTGTCAAAAATTAGAAAGATATTTGATTGGCCATGGGGTCGGCTCCAGATCTCCTAGGTGTCGACTCTAGGCTCTGAATTTTAAACTTTTTTTTGGCAAATGATTCAAAACACGTTTCTTTATGTCTTTTGATTGATTAAAGATTTTTAAGCCCTGAAACACTTGTTAAATCTATTAGTAATAAAATGAATATACTCAAATCTTTTATTAATCATCAAAATCAATAATTGGGTCAACAATGGACATTCTAGTTTGGCTTGGGCTCGGCGGCGTGCTCGTCGACTCGCTGAGCCTGGGCCATGGATGGTAGCCCCCATCGGCGTCTGTGCGGCATCCAATGGGGTTCGGATGGTTGAAGAAGGCTGACCGTGCCACTGCCAAACGATGTGTTACGGGAGCTGAACCGGCTCCCATGTTTGGCTTGGGTTCGACGGCATGCCCGCTGGCTCACCAGACTCAGGCCATGGGCAGCAGCCCCCACCGATGTTCGTGCAGCGTTCGGTGGGATTAGGTTGGCCAAAGGAGGCTGGCCGTGCTACCACTCAGGAAGGAGGAGAAAAGAAGAAGAAGAGAGGAAAAGAAAGAAGAAAATATAAGAAGGGGTGCCGCCACCGACTGGCACTAGGCCTATCATCGATGGCCGGCCAAGCACCCCCGGGAGAGGTGGCGGTGGCCCTTGGCTATCGGCACCTTCCCCTAGTTTGGGTGAACCAGGGGCTGCAAAACAGGAGACCTTGGTGGGCTGGGCCTGAGCTCGGTCTAACCTATTTAGGCCATTTTTTTAAAATAAAGTGATTATTAATTTTTTTAAATAAAAAAAGATTGAATTAAGATGCAATTAATCCTTACCATTTAAATTGAATATTAAAAAAATAGAAAAATGATCTCATAACTTGATTCATGCATTTTTGTTTAAGATGTGGGAATACTTGTTTCTTAAATCATAACCACACCTTATTCATATCCTGTTCGAAGGACAAGATAATAACATAATTACTTAGTAGTTATAGATTCATGGCCACTTCTTTATCCTAGGATTTTAGAAATGTAATGCAATCCAGGTCATGCACAACAATAATCATATTATCCATATATAATATCAGAACACAACAAGTACAATAGTTGGAATAAATGAATATGGTGAGATCATTGTCACTTTCAATGAGTATTGCTGCTAAATTATCCAACTAATTTAGACGAGGCATATTGATTTTAGAAAGAGTTTGGAATAGAGTTTATATATTTCTGAACATAATATCTTTTTTCATTTTAGAAACATAGATGGTGGATTTATCAGGCATGGAAAGTAAGTCCAAAGAGATTGATGACAAAGCAAAGGAAGCTGAACCACTGTAAGTTATTTTTTTATCTTTTTAATTTACTTGTCATCTTTCAAATTTTTTTACTTCTATGTGGTTTGATAAATTTAATTAGTTTGTTAGATAAAATTATTATTTATGGATCAATACAAGAATTGGAACAAAAAGACATACTAAAAATGGCATTGAAAAATCCCAAACATGATGGTCGAGTAAGGGGTGTTGGAGGCATGGTTAACCCTAAAACCTATTTTAATCTTCTGAAAAGAATAAAAATAAGCGAACTCTTACAACATTTGTTAGAAGAATAAAAAATACTAAACTAACAATAAAGAGAAGATGCAGAGGAAAGAAAATCATTACTTGATCAGCTACGTCAACTTCATGAAAAAAATACAAAGTTGAGAGAAATTTTAAAAATTACTGCAAGTGCTCAATATATTTCAGACAAAGGTCGCTACCGCTCAGTTAAAAAACTGCATCCAAATATAACTGTTGCTGATTCTGATACACAAAATGATGAAAATATAGAATTTATTGCCATTGAACAAAGAAACATGCAAAAGGTATGTTAATATTTACTTATATTTGTAGCATTTTATTTAAATTCATAGTATTTATAATTTCTAATGTTATTGCTTTAAAAGACAAACCATGCAAATTAGCAGTAGAATCTATAAATAATATAATTGGATATGGTATAGTGATTAAGAATGTAGAACCAAATTCTGTTGTACATGGAGTTTCTTTGGGTATTCATAATTATCGTGTATCTATTAATGTTTGTTTTGATGATGATGCTCTTCTTCCAATAGTAATTGGTAATGATCCTGTAAAAGTTAAAGATTTTGTTGGTTCTCACATTGCATAGTCTCGATTATTAGTTATTGATGATCAAAGAAAGGTATCTGAAACTTTTTAACTTATCTTTAAATTTATGATTAATTTATATTGATAAACTATTTATTTTGTAACATATGTGAATTGAATTTCATTATTATGAACAAGCTAAGATTGTCCCACAAAAATTATAGATAAAAAACAAAGAAAAGGGTCCATGGAGTTTGTCATATTTAAAGAATCACATTACAAAAAGTTTGGAAGATACAAATACAATAATTATGGTATTAAATGTTGGTGTCTTTGGTCATGAACGGGTTTGTTATATTATTCGAGAAGATATTGATAACTTTTGCTCAATGAATAAGATTACTTCTAGTTGCATTGTGCTATATATAAGGTAATAAGATATTTTTATATTTTTTGTATTTCATATGCAATTACTATATGTTACAAGTTTCTAATAAAAACTGTGAGATTGAACAATTTGATTTGTATAGCTATTTATACAATCAACTCAAAAAATCAAAACTGCTCAACATGTATGGCTTCATAGACCCTGGACAGATCTTTGTAATCTCTGGATCGCCTAGAGCACGATCAGATTTGATTGCTAAAAAATTAGAGCGTTGTTATGTGGATCAATTATTTCTAGCTCCTTATAACTCTGTGTAAGTGGTTTTTTAATAAAAATTGATACTTTTGATATTAAGTTGTTGATTATTGTTATTATGTTTATGAAGGGATCACTGGTTGGTTATTGACCTTCATGGGGATAAAGTGCATTTTTGTGATTCTATTGGACGTTCGGTGGAAAAAGAATTGAAAGGTGTTATTAATACATAAATATTTATTTCTTTTTAATTTTATAGTAATTTGCCTAGATTATATCATTTGAGTCTCACACTATTATTATACTTTGTTAAATTAGTGCACTCAAAATATACAATGATCAAGTTGCAAGAAAAACACTTACTTGGTAGTAAATTAAGGTATACTGAGTTGCATATTCTTTTTAATAATTTATAAAATTAGATCTTATTTTTTTGAATCTTATAAAAACTTTTAAATTCATTTTTCAAGTGTCCAAAGCAACCATTAGGTGTTGAATGTGGCTATTATATCATCATATATGAAGAAGATCATTGAGAACTATATCATTTCAACCGATAAAAAGGTAGGTTATTATTGCATAAATGATTCATATAAGTAGTACTTTTTATGATTTTAGATTTTTATATCATGTATTATTTAGTGCTCGTTTTATGAGTACCTTATGTAAAAAGATATGTTATTATTGGGTACATAATTCATATAAGTAGTACTTTTTATGGTTTTACATTTTTGTATCTTGTGTTATTTAGTGCTCTTTTTGATTAACTTATGTATGTATATATGCAGTTTGGCAAGAAGAAAACTTATAAACAAGAAAAGATCGATATTATGCGTGGAGAATGGGTCGAGTACTTGCAAGGTTTCATTTGAAGAAATGTTATGAAAACGTTTATTAAAGTTTGGATTATTTAAAAATATTATGGATACTTGTATGACAGTATTGGATATTTAAATTCAATGTATTTGAGGTTTTTTGGAATTGAAAGTATATGTTTATATGATAGTATTGGATATTTCAATTCAATATTCTTAGGATTTTTTAGAATTGAAAGTATATATTTGTATGACAGGATTTGATATTATACTACGTTTTTATATAGTCTAAATGTATATAATAGACTATAATTTTTGATAAAAATTTAGTCTAAATGTATTTAAAGACTATGTTTTATTGAGTTTTAACTACATTTTCTAATAAAAACGTAGTCTAAATGCATTTAAAGACTACGTTTTATTGACTTTTAACTATATTTTCTGATAAAAACGTAGTCTAAATGTATTTAAAGACTACGTTTTATTAACTTTTAACTACATTTTTTTTGATAAAAATATAGTACAAATGTATTTAAAGACTACATTTTATTGACTTTTAACTGCATTTTCGATAAAAACGTAGTCTAAATGTATTTAAAGACAACATTTTATTGACTTTTAACTACATTTTCTAATAAAAATGTAGTCCAAATGTATTTAAAGACTATATTTTATTGACTTTTAACTACATTTTCTGATAAAAACATAGTCTAAATGTATTTAAGACAACATTTTATTGACTTGTAACTACATTTTTTGATAAAAATATAGTCTAAATGTATTTAAAGACTATGTTTTATTGACTTTTAACTATATTTTCTGATGAAAAGGCAGTCTAAATATATTTAAAGACTATATTTTTTTAACTTTTAACTATAATTTCTGATAAAAACGTAGTCTAAATGTATTTAAAGACTACATTTTTTTTTTGAATTTTAACTACGTCTAAAAACATAGTCTAAAAGAGAAACTTTTAACTACAGTCACACTTTTAACTACACTCATCTAGACTATGGTTTAAAAAACGTAGTCTATATATAAAAGACTAGACGTAGTCTAATTAAAAAAATCATTATAGTGACATAGATCTCCAAAATATAAGTTTAGCCAATGAGCATAGGGATGGTAATTTTTTCTTTTGTCTTAATCCCCACAAAGGCCCAAAAACAGAGATAGAAGAATTTCTCCTCATAGAGATGGGGTTAGAAAAAATCCTACCGCCATAAATGGAGATAGACAAGGATGAGAAGTGTACTCCCTGGCTCATAAAATCTTCGTATATTTTATATTACTTAAATACTATTATATTATTTTAATATTATATATATCTATATATAAACCTAAAATACCTTAAGCGTACATGCGCTTGCCTTTTTCATATTTATTGACACTTATGATTGGATGGGTTTATTTTTTGTGAAGTAGCTCATGATTATAGACTTATATTATAGCTCATGATTATAAACTTATATAATTATACTTTTTAAGATTGTGATTTAATATAATTTTTATGAATTAGATTATAGGATTTATAATTTTAGTAATTTATTTGAATGTATTTTATTTGTTAAATGAAACTCATTATTTTATTTTTAATTTTATTTTTGAAACAAAGGTGTTAGTTAAACACAGTGTTGAAATCCCAGTCATATGATGCTTTCCTAGCGGGTGTGGTTGAGACATGGCAAGGGTCAATTGGCTCTAAATTAATCTCTCATTATTATCTTTCATTGTCTTCTATGTTGATGATCAGGTGGGCTGCTAGCAGTAGGCATTTCTGCATGCATGATTTCCTGCTCCTAAAATTATGCTAACCTCTGCTATCGATCCCATCTTAGCATGCATTCCTCTCTCTTCTTACAATGTTCACAAATTAAATTACCTTTCAATAGTTAGAATCTTACTTTATTGCAAATAATCTGCAGGGGAAGTTATCAGTGAAGACGTCCATGCTTAATTTTCAAGCCGCGCGCGATATTTCAGATTGTCTGCAGCTAAAACAAGGAAGACGGCCAAAAATAACTGCCAATATAATGACAGTTGACAGCACCTGCAGGCTTTCAATCCTTGATACCGGTTGATTGGCCTTAAAGACCTGTAATTTAACGAACCCAATTATTTATTTATTGATGCTCTCCATTATACTTGCCATATATTCTGTTGACTATGATGCCGTCCTTGAGGATGCGTAGCTATGGAATTATGTTGCACCTTTAATTTATTAATGTTGATGTAGAGTACAATTGTTATTGCATTGGTATCTATGCATACTATGATGAAAAGATCATAATTATTTTTGGTTTCTACCTGTCTACTGTCATGTTCAAAAAAAAAAAAAAAAATTTTCATGCCTCGGCAGGACCGAGCCATTTTTATATCTCGATGGAACCGAGCCATTATGTACCACGTTTCGGCAAGACCAAGCCATTTCCCTACCTCGGCAGGACCAAGAATAATCTTCCTGAAATAAGGGCTAAATGCCAAATATGACCCTTCGGCCACGATCGACAAAATCTTAAATCCCTGATTACATGGCAAGATTTCGGTCACATCTTCCGACACCTCAAAAGGGATATAAAGTTAAATATGGTGTGTTGCCTATAAATAACTGAATAACCGAATCTTAAAGCTCCAATCAGGATTCGAATCTCACCGATCTTGTAATAAACTTGATTCGAATTAGATTCGAATCATTCAATTTTTCACTTTCCAAGACACGTTCAAAAAGTCAAGTGAATAACCCGTCAATATTCAGACAGTCTATAAATACTTTATTCTAAAATTTTTAGGTACAGACACTTTTTCATTAAGAATCCATTAGGATTCAAGCAGAGTTTTCAGGTTTCGAGAAGTCATTCTTGAGGAACTCTTCTGCGAAAGCTTTCTCTTCATATCTGCTTATTGTGAGTCTTCATTGACTTGAGCATCAGAGAATCTTTCATATGGGCCACCTCCAACGCTTCCTATGTGAGGACTATCTTGTAGGTTTATTCAAATGGAAGATCATCATTCAAATTCAGATATGAATTACATCTGAGTCGGAGAATGAATTTTTATGACAACAAATGTATACTGCCAAAATGAAAATTTCTTTTTCCTTGCTAGGATTGTTCAAGAAAGAGAGAGTGGTTGGTGAGGAACTCTCTCAGCGGATTCTATCGATTCCTCTTATCTCTGGTCCCTCGGCTGATGTGAGGCTATGGCAGAGATCCTCCCTCTCTAGGGCCCCTTTCAGGGAACTTATGAAGATCTTTAGGCCTCAGCCTCAAGAAACGAAGGATGCTGTGTGGATATGGTTGCTTCCCACTCTTCCTAGGGTTTAGCTTTTCATCTGGAAGCTTCTTTTGGGACTGCCTATCGACGAGTGCCCTGCTCTCCCGTAGGGGCCTGTCTATCCAGCCGACCTACCCTTTATGTGGCTTGGAGGATGAAACTACAGACCATGCTATCTTCAAATGTTCAAGAGCTAGATGGATTTGGCACTTGATGGGCTATGATTATAGAGTGGATGTTTATGGTTCTCCACGTCCTATATTTTTTCAGGATCTTCAGATGGCTCTTCAGCATATACGTGGTCTCTGGGCGGCCACGGCCTACCAGATTTGGCTATCGAGGAATCAGATTATTTTCTCGAAGGACTGTATTTCTTCACATAAGCTTGTGAGGAAGATTAGATCTTTGAACGCGGATTGTGCCCGTGCTATTCTATCTGTTGGTTATGACATCTCAACCTCTGGGGTTTCCCTGCTGCTTCGGCAGCGAACCGTCGTACGGTATTCATTTTTGGGAGCCCCTAGTGTCCACGGCAGACTAGCTGGTTCGACCTTCATCATTCGCGGACTACAGAGCGATATGCTGGCGGCTGGCGGATTTGGTACCCTGGATTCCTCTGTCCCTATGTCCGAGCTTTATGCTGCATGGGCTGGTATTTCTTATGCTTCTCAGGCTCTTCGAGCACAAAGGCTTGTGATTGAGGGTGACTCTATGACAGTCATTCAGTGGATACGAAAGGAGAGTGTTCCTGATGTATCCA
The DNA here is from genome assembly GCA_900491605.1 of Calamus simplicifolius. NCBI lineage: Eukaryota > Viridiplantae > Streptophyta > Magnoliopsida > Arecales > Arecaceae > Calamus > Calamus simplicifolius. Next base: position 7,591 of record UESW01000166.1, on the reverse strand, counting down.
CTAATCCGATCCTCAGGGATATTTGGACCATGCTTCAGGAGGTGGATACTGTCCAAATTCAACATGTATTCTGTGAAGCTAATACGGCAGCTGACTGGGCAGCGGCGGTCGTGGCTCAGCATGTAGGCTATAGGATATGGAGGATGGGTGACCCCTGCCTCCCTGTGTTGATGCAAATTTTGTTTTCGGATGTTTCTGGGCTGACCTATACTAGACTAGTGTGATCGTCCGTCTGTATAATAATAATAAAAAAAAGAGAGTGGAAGAATTTTGCTGCTTTTTATTAAGTGTCACGGTTACGTACCCTCAAGACTTTTTTTTTTAATAAAGAAAAAAAGCCGGGGACAGGAGCGATACAGTCTAGCACCTATCCTTTGAACTTTGACCTACGAAGAGAACTCAATTCTAGCACCTATCCTTCCCCTCAAAGAACTCAATCCTCTCACTCACCTATGTATTATTTTTTACTTATATATTATTTGTTTTGCTGCCAACGGATTATATTTTTATTTCAAAATCCAGTAATATTTCTAAATACATTCTTTATATGAGTAAAAAAAAATGAGAAATTGCTTGTTGAGCACAAAGTTGGCTCTAGTGTTATTAATTTTTGTTATTAATCATTATTTTGATTTTAAAATGAGCATACTTGCTGTATGCTATATCAACAATGAAAAAAGTTTATTTTAAAGATTTTGCTACAATACTTTTTAATTATTTTTTAAAAAATATAAACAAATCAGATTTATTGATATTGTGAATGATCTTTTGGCCATTTATTTCTGATAGTAGCGCAGACCCTCTCTCTTACTGTAAGGCTATCCTATTGGAGACATTATCTCCTCCACCATTGTTGTCTCCAATTTTTTTTGTTTTTTTTTATTTTTTTTTTTTTTTGAGCGACCATCCCATTCCATGTTGTTATATCATTTATCTTTTTAATAGAGTTGCCATCTCCTTCATTTCCTTATGAGAGCCATTATGCCCCCATCGCAGTGGTGGCCTTTGCAAAAGTGTTAGCAATCCCACTGTAGCAATGAAGCATAAATTTACTTGGAGAACTCATGGAGTATTATTTCCTCCACCTCTTCACTGTAATATGAGCCTATTGTGATAGTGGCATTCACAAGAATGAGCAGGATAGGAAGGTAGTGGCATCGTTGTATATCAAAATATTTTACTACATTAGTTCATAAAATTTAACTATTTTTAGCACCATGCATATATAATTGACTAGAGCCAATTGTTGATAAAATATTTTCATCTCGTAGAATACAATAAAATAATTAATATTTTTAATACTTTAAAAATAAAAATTATCGTAGCAAAATCCTTATTTTGGATGAGATAACAATGACAATGATAATAAGCCATTTTTATTTTATAAAATAAAAAATGGATGTCGTGAAAATATAATGCCATTATTGACTTGATTTACTGTTTTTCATTTTTTTTATCATTGCATGAGTTAATGGACAATAAAAATGGAAATTAATAAATGTTAATCTCACTGTAAACCAAGAGACACAATGGGATCGCAACTCAAAATATACTATATTTTTTCAACCCGTACAAAGGCTTGGGATTAAAATATTATATTATTTAATTAAACAATTCAAGCATCAAATAATTGTGATTAATGGTGATCATAATTGGACTAGACTGATTGAGAACCAATGAATTAGAAACAACCAATGGGTTCAAAATCTAGTTGCAGTCTGCAAACGAGCCAATCTTTGCAATTCATCCAATAGGACACTTAAGAAGCTGAATTTATCTCAACCAATAATTTGGCTTTAGTAACTTGAGATTAGAATTGATCAAACATTAGGCTAGACTATATTTCGTAGATCGGCTTGATGCGCATACCTAGGTCCAAACTAATCTAACCATCATATCTATTTTTTTAACTAGCTCTGATCAATCTCAAAGAGCCCATCATAATAAGCCCATCCCTTAGATCCAAATTTTAATTTTTGTCCTTATTTAGAACCTAATTAGGATTTTTTTAGCGTTTAAACTTACAAAATTTTATATTACGCTAGATATACTGGGTAGGCCCTATGGCTCACGATCAACAATAATCTATACATACGCATGCATACATGTGTATGTACATAGGTAAATTTAGATATATTCAATTGGAGTGAAGAGGAATTTGGGTCGGCTTTGGATTGTTCATCCAGCATGGATTACAAAGTATAGAATTAACAAAGCAGAGTGATAACAAAGTTGGGAATGGTGATGAGTGTTAAAAAAAGGATAGGCCTTTTTCCTCTTTCGCTCTCCATCTTCCATCATTCTTCCCCCTCTTTCTCTCTCCTTCTATCGCTTTGTTTTGATTTTTTGGCATCAACTGGTGGACCCCAAACGCTTCGCTCTCCATCATACCAATCTCTTTGTGTGCGTATGTGATGTAAGCTTTTGGGTTCTAATATCAAATTTGATGCAGGAATAGAGGGTTTTTAAGGATCCAAACCAAAATTTGATGCAAACAATTAAAATTGCATGGAGAAATTAACTATTGATCTTGCATCAAATTTTTGAGAGTCTTTAATGATTAAATATCTCTAACTTCTTTGAAGAATGCTCAAGGACCATGATATTTTATCAATTGCTTCTCGCTCGACCATGGATTTACACTAACAAAATATTACTTCAAGTAAGGAGAAAAAAAGATACTACAAATTATATTATAAATTATTCATCATTGTTGACGCACGATCACTGGAATCAGACGCCGGGAGAAGTGCTGACCGCTAGCAGGGTCCCCTCCAGACCAGGCAACCTGCAAGAAGTTCCGAGACCGAAGGAAGCTCCGATGGAACCCTTCGACGCTCAAGTTAGCAACCGAGGTCACAGCAGAATGGGAGCTCGAAAGAGCTCCTTAGAGGCAGAAAAGAGCTCTGAGAGTTGAAGTCTTTCTGGAGTTTTTGGGTGTAAGTGGACACTTGTGTTCCATTACCTTGATTCTGAGTTTTCTTACCCTTTTATAGTCCTTTGACATTCGTTGGGGGATTAGCCACATGGAGTTCAGTGAGGAGGGAATGTCAGCAGGGCACGTGGAAGTTACGTGAGTAGGAGCTGGTCGGTGGGCTTTGTCCTATCGGCGATAAGGGGCTAGCGGTTGGTGGGCATGGTCCCATCAATCGGCGTGGATCAGGCAGTGGGTGGGCCTGGCTGTGTCAGGCTATGTGGGACAGAAGGTAGGTGGGCCTAGTTCCATCGACGACGTGGCCAGGCGGTAGGTGAGCCTGGCTATATCAGACTGCATGGGTCAGAAAGTAGGTGGGTCTGGCGGAAGCTGCCGGAGGCCGACTTGGAGAACTCGGGGCCGCAGGGGGCCGACCTAAAGAAGTCAGGGCTGCTTCGGTCGACTTGGAGAAGTCGGGGCTGCCTCGGCTGACTTGGAGAAGTCGAGGCCGCAGGGGGTCGACCTGGAGAAGTCGGGGCCGTAGGGGGCCGGCTTGGAGAAGTCGGGGTCGCAGGGGGCTGACCTAAAGAAGTCGGGGCTGCCGCAGCCGACTTGGAAAAGTCGAGGCTGCCTCGGCCGACTTGGAGAAGTTGGGGCCGCAGGGGGCTGGCTTGGAGAAGTCGGGGCTGCCTCAATCGACTTGGAGAAGTCAGGGTGAGCACGTCCGTCTGATTCGCTCATGCCACCCGACCAATTTTGCCATTATCGTCCATGTGGCACCATCGGCCACATTAGATTCCCCCCCACTCTGAACGCGAGGGGCCACGCGCTCGCTGACCCCTGGACGAAAGGAGCATGAAAATTGAAAATGATTACTGGCTATTGGGCATCTTTAATAGCTGGAAGTACGGCGCGCTCTTCCAAAGCGATGTTGCTTCGAAAATCTTCTATAATCAAGCAAAAGGTGGGGGGGGTGACGTCAGCGCCGAGCGCACCGAGAGAATGCCCCTCGGAGGATGGAAAAAAGGCGGGCGCCATCATTGCCTTACCATTCCCCACACCTCGTCATTGGTCGAAAATCCCATTCCCTAAGTAGAACCAAGGCATTGTACCTCGGGCGTAGGCGGGATTATCGACAGCTGGACATCTGATGTAGCAGCTATAGGCCACGTGGCGAGATCTCGGGCGAGGCGATTCAAAACTGGGGTATAAAACCACTCCTCGCACCCGATGGGGACCTTTATGCTATCACTGTCTTCTCTGCTATCCTTCTTCCTCTGAGCTCTGAACCTTTGAAGCCCGAGACCTTCAGCCTTCGTCTTTCTCCTAAATACCAGGTTAGTTCCTCTTTTTGCTCCTCTTTCCAAAACCTATGGACCATCGAGCTATTAGGGAGTGTAAGAGGCCCATAGCGAGTCCCCCTTGTTCCTCCAACGAGGATGATGTCCCCTTGGTCCGTCGCGTGCCCTGGCCGATGGGTGAAATCACCATCCACGATCGCCCGATGGCGAGTGCCCAACCACCTTCTCGAGCATCCCGGTGAGAGCATACCCTCCATCTCCAGCCCATCCGGCCCCTCCTTCGGCAGCTGGTTTTGACTCGGCAGGGCCAGGAGGGTGGCTTCCACCATGACCCCTGAAGAAATGAAGACCTTAGGAATAGGTATAAGGTCCCCAACTTTATCTATCTGTCCGCGCCAAGGCTCGAGGACAGAGTGAACTCCGATCTTCCTGGTCGGATTGCTCTATACGAGGAGTTCTTCCGGTGCGGACTGCGCCTCCCCTCCATCCTTTCTTTTTGAACTTGCTGAATAGGTATAGGTTAGTTCTAGCGCAACTGACTCCAAACTCAATTCGGATCATTTGCACGTTCGTTATCCTTAGCTTTTTCCAGGGCTTAGAGGCTAGGCTTTCCCTATTCTGAAAGTTTTACAAGCTCTGCCACCACAGCGAGGATGCTTGGTGGGTGTTCACTGCTAGGCCGGGCATGGCCCTTCCTCTTCGTCTTCCTTCTAAAGTCAAGGGATGGAAATCTCGATTTATGTATGCCCATATGGAGGGAGCGAGGGCCGACTGGAGAGAACCCGATGTCAGCCCCAACAAAAATTTCACCATGGACGAGAGAGATATAGAGCTCTTCAACCGCCTGACATCCTTTGAGATCCCCTCCTACAAGGAATTACTGGCCGAGGAGAATCTCTATGAGGCCGAGCTGGCTCCGGTGGTTGGTGAGCACGAGACCTATCCTTCTCATCCCCGGCTTGGTTTTTTCTTTTACTAACACTTGAGATTCTGTGCAGCAATGAAGGTGGCCGCTGAAAACTGGAGGTGGCTTTGCGCAAAAAGAGGCAAAAGGCCGGTGAGGAAGTGAGGCCGACAAAGAGGGCACGAAGGAAGGCCCAAGCCGAGTCGGCCTGGGTCTCGAGGCTCCTAAAGAGATTCCTCAAGCAGCAGTGGCACCTGCGGAGGAGTCGAGCAAGAGGGTGTTGAATAAGGCATTGGTGGGAGAAGTGGCCCTCGGCCCGGCCGGGGCCGAAGCAGTGGAGGGGGGCCAGCCGGCCCCGCCTGTCAATGCCGGAGAGGAAAACCCAGCCATCGTCGCGCCGATAGTGATGGAACTGGACCCCGAGATGGAGATCCCTGCCACCACGGAGCCTGCCGAGGTGGGGCAGGTGGAGAATGAAGTTGGACCTCCGGCTCCTCCTAAGCCGAAGACGAAAAGGGCTCCCCCATCAGCTGGAGAGGGGGAGGCAGCGACAATGGCGACCAGTGCCGAGGCAGGAACGACCAGCGAAGACGAAGCTGAGCTGGGAGATTCATCCCCACCGAAGATACGCTCTTCAATTCGACGAGCGGTCGGGAAGGTGCCAAGGTAACCTCCACGGCTGGCACCAAGATTTTCTTCCATGGAGGACGCTGGGCAAGCGGAGCGCCTGCCGGGGAAACTATAGCTGCTGCAAATTCGTGCACAGCTGCAACAACAATCTGTCGCCAGGGTCCTCGATATGACTTTCGTGTCGGCACTCCAGGTGACTTCCACTCTTGTTCTCTTTTATATGTGTTTAATTCAGTATGTAGCTGACAAGCTGATTTGTGCATATGGCCAATGGGATCCTCGCCCTCCGCAATTCTATGGTTTGGTCGTGTGACCTGCTCATGCGTTCCCAGGGTAGGGTGGATAAGTTCCGGGGCAGTGCAAAGAGCTAACCGAGAAGTTTACCTGGAAACTCAGGAAAATGACTTAGGCGGCAAACTCCTCGCAACCAAGGTCGACTAGGACGAGTGGCAGGCCCGGTTCAAAGAGGCGGAGAGCAGGGCGGCGGTTGAGCTTGGCCAAGCCTTCGCATCCGAGGCCAAGCTGGCCATTGTCTCGGCCAGACTGCAGTCGGCCGAGGGAGAATGGATGAGCTGGTCCGCCAGCTCAAAGATGCCGAAGACCAGGCCGACGTGGCGATGATTGAGACCCATGCCGCTGTGGGGAGGGCTGCCATGGCGGAGTTAGCGGTACATGAAGCCGAGCAGAGATGGGCCGAAGCAGTCGCCCAAGCTTGGGATGCCGGGGCCCACGCCGAGGAAGCCAAGAGCCAAGCCTGGGGAGCCGAAGAGCAAGTTTGGGAAGCCAAGGCCCGGGTTTAAAATGCTATTGTTCAATTCCATGGGTCGCCAGAGTTTGAGCAGGAAGTGACCAAGGCCAGTATCGATGCTTATGCACAGGGTTTCAACCAATGCAAGGCGAAGGTGTCAGAGGTCTTTGGAATCTTGAAGCAATCCAACCCGGGGATCTGGATGACGAGGGGTCGGAAGGGGATGCGGCCGGAGGAGAGACAGGGCCTGGCGGACCCTAGAATAGAAACTTTATGTACTATTTGCTTTTCTTTTATAATCGACTTTGAGTCGGATCTTATAATTGTCAAAGATAATAATAAGAAGAGAACAGTTTTTGCTTAAAAAGTTTCTCTTCGTTCGTTGCAATCGCCTCGTGCATCTGTAATATCACCGAAATCTTGTACACTTAGGCTCGGTAGTGAGCGACCACTACTTTCTAGCGATCCAAACTTGATCCATAGGGGCTTGCGCCGTCGGCTAAGTTCCTTGCGCATCAGGCATCCGGCAGGGCAGACATGGTAGGTTACCGTTAGCCGAGGGAGACCCGAATATGCCTAGGAAGCTTTTTGGGACCACCCTAGGGGCCTGCTAACGAACTGGGAAATGACTTTAGTGGGCACAAGGTTGCTAGATCCACGAACCGCCTCGGGGGTTTATGTGCCGGTCCGAGGGGCAACTCGATCGGGTATGGAGCTATTAGGGACTTGAACCTACTCGGGGGCATCTCCTAGCTGGACCGAGTGATGTCCCGTTAGCTGTGATGCTGATGAGCTCCTTTAGAACTGCCTTGGAGGTTTGTGTGCTGGCCCGAGGGGCGACTTGATTGGATACAAAGCTGTTAAGGACTTAAACCGACTCGGGGGCATCTCCTAGCCGGACCGAGTGGTGTCCCGTTAGTTGCGATGCCGACAAGCTCCTTTATACAACAAATCCTCAGGTATGGGGGTGAACCGCATGGAATGTCGAAGAAAACCCTTTATTGCCAATCATGCAGGGATACATTGTTGGAAATATCGGCGAAGGTTATCCGCATTCCAAGTACGCGGGATGGGTCGTCCGTTGAGATCTTCGA